>WNWK01003633.1:0-160787 GCA_009830355.1 Cherax destructor
AACTTAACAATATGATACTAGAATAAATGCTTAGGAACTATTTGATTATTACAAATTTTTAATAAGAGTTTGTAGAGATACAGGGTATTTGACAGAGTTCTTGGCACGTGAATTTGTACCTTAGTCAATTTATACAAATGCAATTAATTGAACTATGGTAGTTTACTAAAGCTGGGAATAAAGGAGCTAGGGAAAATGATAGCAAACAATGAAAGTAAAGTAAATTAGTACCTGAGTTAGCACCTTAATTATTATAATAAAAATTAATAAAAGAACTGTGGCAGTTAGATTTTTTTTTTTTTTTTAAGATAAAATCTAGGGAATATAATAGTAAACAATGAGGGTTAACACTTTAGGGAATATAATAGTAAATAAAAAGAGTAAAATACTTTAGCACCAAAAATAGCACCTTAATTACGAGTTAACACTTTAGGGAATATAATAGTAAATTAAAAGAGTAAAACACTTTAGCACCAGAATTAGCACCTTAAGTAAAAGGAATTATTGGATGAAAGGCAGTACTAGGTATTTATTTGCTGGGAACTATTTCAAGAGAATATATAAATGGGGATTAAATTAAATGGACAGATAGTAAATATGATATAAAATTAACTTAGAAGCAAGATTTGATTTATATTATAAAGTTGAAGCAAGTAATAGCACTAAAAGTAAAGTACATAGTGTATGAGGTAGTTGGTACTAGCTAGTATAAAGTTAGTACAAAAATTTCACAAAGTAGTAGTAACATACACTAATACACCACACGTAACTTCCTCCTCCCTTAGTTTATACACTTTTACCTCTCTTACTTGCTGTTGCCATTTTCTTTTGTCCCATCTACCTTTTACTCTAACTGTAGCTACAACCAAATAATGATCTGATATATCTGTTGCCCCTCTATAAACATGTACATCCTGAAGCCTACCCATCATTTGGTCCACCAATACATAATCCAACAAACTACTTTCCTTACGTGCTATATCATACCTTGTATATTTATTTATCCTCTTTTTCATAAAATATGTATTACTTATTACCAAACCTCTTTCTACACATAGCTCAATTAATGGTTCCCCATTTACATTTACCCCTGGCATCCCAAATTTACCTACTACTCCCTCCACAACATTTTTATCCACTTTAGCATTAAGATCCCCAATCACAATTACTCTCTCACTTGGTTCAAAACTCCCCACACACTCACTCAACATTTCCCAAAATCTCTCTCTCCTCTACACTTCTCTCTTCTCCAGGTGCATAAACACTTACTATAACCCACTTTTCACATCCAACCTTTATTTTACTCCACATAATCCTTGAATTTATACATTTATATTCCTTCTTTACCTGCCATAACTGATTATTCAACATTATTGCCATTCCTTCTTTAGCTCTAACTATTTGAAACCCCTGACCTAATCCCATTTATTTCTCCCCACTGAAACTCCTACCCCCTTCAGCTTTGTCTCACTTAAAGCCAGGACATCCAGCTTATTTTCATTCATAACATCTACAATCATCTCTTTCTTATCATTTGCACAACATCCACACACATTCAAACATCCCACTTTGACGGTTTTCTTCTTTTTTTTTTTAGTAAGCTATACAGGAAAAGGGATTACTAGCCCATTGTTCCTGGCATTTTAGTTGACTTTTACAACACGCATGGCTTACGGAGGAAAGATTCTTATTCCACTTCCCCATCGATATGAAAAGAAAAGCAATAAGAACAAGAACTATTAAGATAAAATCAAAGAAAACTCAGATGAGTGTGTATACATAAACGTGTACGTTTGTGTAGTGTGACCTAAGTGTAAGTAGAAGTAGCAAGACATACCTGAAATCTTGCATGTTTATGAGACAGAAAAAAGACACCAGCAATCCTACCATCATGTAAAACAGTTTCAGGTTTCTGTTTCACAGTCACCTGGCAGGATGGTAGTACCTCCCTGGGTGGTTGCTGTCTACCAACCTACTACCTGGGTTATAAGATGCATTTAAGAAAATGCATAAATGGAAAGCAAATGTTCATTTTTATAAAAGCTTGCTCTCCACTACAAACATTAGTTAAGATGATCTTTGTTGAGGTTATACATATGGGTGTTCATGCAGTTTTGAATTTTGGTATTGTCTGCATACAACAAATTATAACAGGCATACAGCTGATAAATTCCCAAGATTTAACTTGGATTTTTGCATTGTTTACAGAATTCTCTACATTCTCTAAGGGATGGGTAGGAAATTGTATGGAAAACTGTTTTCAAAATTTAAGATTTTTTTTATTTAATTCTAAATTATCAGTTACTAGTCTTCATATCCTACCTTTTGGTTATTTACCCTTAAATAGTTTATTTCATTCTAAATGATAAATGACATGCTCATCAAAAATGCAACTTTTTTTAACTTATGAAAATAATGTTAATCTACAGTCTACTATATATACATAGCATGTGTAGTGTGTGTGTGTGTGTGTGTGTGCACGCGCACATGTGTGCACCACTAATGTTAAATGCCGGACTCTTTATATTTAAAAAATTAAGCCTGCAACTTCTCAGTTGTGTAAATTAGTGGTTTTATGTTTGCAGGGTGAGGTAACTGTGGTCCTTCCCAACCTAGGCAGTACTAGCTACATAAATTCTGTTGTCCAGTGTCTCTTCAGCATAAACATTTTTAAAGACTACTTCATCCAGAACTCATACAGGTGAGAAATGCACACATGACCAAACATAATCATAGTAGCACTAAGAAGTTAATACTTTGGCTGTCCCACTAGTGGAAATAAGTCACTGTCAGACTTGTTTTGGTTTATTCTAGGTAATTTACACATGTTAGTATGTATGATAATTTGTGTAACTATTTGTGTACCTGTATCTAAATAAACTTACTAACCAAGAAAAGAATTTGCATTCAGCATCTGTCTGTACAGTGATACCTCGCATATCCAACCTGCCATTATCTGAACCTCGCCAATATCCAAACAGGCCCTGGAAAAAAGGCAAAATTCTTAAATTATTTCAGAAACATCTGAACAGCCGTTCGGATGTGGCAGAAGGCTGAATCAAACTTGGCGCACTCTTTAGTGTACTGGTTGGTCACTAGGAGTCTTGCTCTTTGCCACCCCTGCCACTCGCTGTTCTCAGTCCCGCTATTGTCTCCTAACCGAATAGGTGCACATAATGACGGTGCAGTCCGGAAGTGAGTTTGTGGGGGTTCCACTCCTCCTTTTAGCATTATTACAGCTGTTTTGTCCTAGCTATTTTGTGTATGGCACCAGAGAGGGCCAGAAATGTGCTTACTCTAGAAAGAGGGAAATATTGTCACACGTGGATGCAGGTTGGTCCAAGGCTGGGGAAAAACTACAAAAGACGTGCAGGACTGGCTAGAGTATGACGAAGATGACCCTGGTGTGCAATCTGACGGATGCAGAGATTGCAGAACATTCTGAAAGTGACGATGACCCAATGTCTCCAAAAGCAAAAACTTAAGCAGCAAGGGCAGTTGTCGAAACACTTGGAGTATTTGGAGCATCCACTGTCCACAGCCCATTTGAAAAGTTGTGGCCCTGTAGTCTGTGAAATCCGGGAGGCTGTTATTCGAGCCCAGTGTCTGGTCCCACTGCCAGATGACGTTGGACTCGCTTTTTAAACCTACAATGCCGTCTGATGGTGATGTTACTGGGTACGGATGCGCATTTTTTCCCCCCTTGCATATCCGGAAACTGTTTCCGAACCAGTCTCGGCCCATATAGTTCGGATATGAGAGGTATCACTGTACATAGTTGTCTTTTTCAGAAATTAAGAGCACAGTTAACCCTTTCATTGGCCATCATGTAGAGCATCATTGAGGCCAGGGTCCCTCGTGTAGTTCGATTATAAGCTCAGCTTACTCAGATCAGCTGTGAGCAGTAAATTTTGACCTGATAAGAGAAAATGGGCATGTGCAGTGAGTGTATAGGATACAAAAAATCCTGCCCAATGCAGTGCATGATGGGAAAAACAAAACTGGCCTTGTTGGGTTTAAAATAGCAACTTTTTTTTTTATACAGTGGAACCTCAGTTTTAGAATGCCCTAGTTTGTATGTAAAAGTATAGTTATTCCCCTGGTTTTCTTCATGTGCGGAAATCATACAATTCTGATTTCGAGCACTTTTTGGTGAAAGTTTACCTCTGGTTTCGTACATCTGCTCGGAAATCGTCCGTACCAGACGTGTCCGCCTGGGCTGCTTATACATTCGTGACTCGCTCTTGGGCACATTAAATGTCTTATTTTACATTAATATAGACATTTTCATTAATCCATCTCTATTTTCTATGCTATCGAGGGGTGGTAGTCAGTGGAGGGAAAACGCTACATTTTCTCTGGTCGAGCATTAAGAGAAAACTGTATGAATCTGCGTCTGGCCCAGTCACCGCCCTTAATACATAACACTATTGTTTAAAATTCTCGGCATGTGATAGCATGTGAAGGTAGTTGTTAGAAACGATTAAACTCGGTGAACATGGTATCTTGATGGTAATAGGGCTCTGGGCCGCATTAAATAGTGTAGCTATGTAGGTAGGTGTATGTATGTAGCCCAGGCTACCTACACCTGGCTTCCTACAAATAATTACTACTAGCCTCTTGCCCTACATTAAGACTACAAATATTTTAAGTAATGAGTGTACTGTGTATGTATTTTATTTTTTATTGTTTTTAATGCCTAGTTCTATTACTTAATACAGTGGTACCTTGACTTACGATGGTCCCCAAACTCACCCTTTTATGTAAGTTTATTTTTTTAAACGCTTTTGTAAGTGTAATTTTGGGAATCTAAAAGGACTAGTCTATTTTATATCATTCCTTAAGGGGATAAATTCGTTTGGTAATGGCACTTGAACAGTATTCTGGAATGAAAAAATATCGTAAGTCGAGGTACCACTGTATATAAGTTAGTGTAAATTTGACAACCCTACACCTCTTGTAGAATCTATTGTGGCTTTGGGGAAGTCCATGGGGTTGGATGGGAGTGGCCAGGATGTGGCCACTCACATCCCTGTGGTGGACGACCACAGGGAAGAGCTAACCACTGAAGAGCTGCAACACTATATTTATTCTCTATAAAATTTATTTTTTGTTAATATTTTTGGGTGTCTGGAATGGATTAATTGGATTTACATTATTTCTTATGCGAAATATTACTTCGGTTTTCATCCATTTCAGATTTCGGCCAACCTTCTGGAACGGTTTAAGGACGAAAAATGGGGTATTACTGTATTTCCCATAGGAAATAATGTAAATCCAATTAATCTGTTCCAGACACCCAAAAATATTAACAAAATACATTTTATAGAGAATAACTAGTTTTACATACAAACTAGGGCATATGAAAACCGAAGTTCCACTATAGTTTTATTGGCCAGTTCTAGGTATCCTTTGATAGAACAGAAGACATACTACTGAAATAGATGATTTAGGTTGGTTTCAAGGCCAGAAGTAACTTGAAATTGGGCTCAAATTTAGCAGAAATTTGATTTCTAGCTAATTTTCCTGAGGATGGGCAAGGCCTTTCCCATGTCCACCTTGGTGTGTTTTATGGACTTTTAATAGGTCTGATTTAATTAATTGGAACACTGTAAACCATGACCAATCATTCATGGTTATATTTTATTATTCAAGAATGAGTAATTTTTTTATTTGTGATAATGCATTCAAAGCTGTGTGACGCTTGTGGGGTTCAGCACTTAGTTTTGATTATTTCCATTTTGAATTCATATGTAATAAATCAGGCCTGGGGCATGTTTAATGAACAGTAATTTTTTCTTATTTTGTGTAAAATTGGTAGAATTACCAAATTCTGTGTACTTCATAAGGTAGTTGTAATAGTTGAATGGACTGTTTTTGCTTACTTGATAGAATGGAAGGCACACTAGCAAGGTAGCTAAGAATTTGGTTGCATGAACAGCACAATGGACATGCACTCAGGTGAGGCAGGTACCAGTATCTCTAGATAAACCCATGGCAGAGCAGTTAGTTAAACATCTTTATTATGCACCCCATACCCATCCTGTGGGTAGTAATCAAAAGATTACAGAGGTACATAATGGGTCCAGGGACTGGACCCCAAAGTTATGATATCTGAACTAGTTACAAAGGTAATGAACTCCAGGTCACATTAATTACACCTTCCTATAAAAAACACTATTTTTCCACATACAATGTTTGTACCAGAGATGGGTAACATTTGGTTGTGCATGCAGGAAGTCCATAGTTATATAAAGCATTTTGGGGCAAGCTTAAACCTAACTTACCCTTGTAGGTTTAGTGTTTTTTGATTATAATAAACCTAACTTCAGATTATAGTGGCAATTATTTGCTATACAGTAGTCCCATCCCCTCCCCCCAATATCCACAGGGAAAGGGATATAAAAATCGTGTGATACAGTAGCACATGCGACATTTCCAGTGTAATGGTAGATGGTGTGTGTGGCATTGTGGGAAAGGGGGGAGAATTGCAGTGTGTGTGCTCTCTCCAAATGCTAGCTAGACCCAGTCCTGCTATGGGAGGAGAAAAATTCCATGGAATGGTTTAAAACATTTTGCACAAAATGCTGTGCCGATTCCTTAATGCTTTACGTTATGTAATATCAAGCATTTTAGTTTATTTTTGACTGGTTGCACTTTTTCAAGGGTGTTAATACAAAACTGCACAATCTGATATTGCATTAATCGATGGTTTGTGTATATTCAGTGAGAATCATTAGTTTAGTTTTTAAATTTCATATTTTTGAAGGAGCTTTGTAACATTTTTTAAAGGGTTTAGTGTTGCACTGTAGCAGGAGACAGGGATACCACTATTGTACTGATAGTCTTTCACTTGCAACAGGCAAGATGTGAATGAGAACAGCGAACATCATGGACGTGTTGCCATAGTCTTTGGCGAGGCCATGAAGGCCTTCCATTCTGGCCAAGGCACTGTTGAGGCTGTCAGAACCTTAAAGGTAAGTCCTAGGGATGAAGTGGTTTGATGGAGGCATATTGAGCGATTTTAGTAAGTATTAGGTAGTTTGAGGGCATATCATGGGTGTGAAACACCAGCCAATAGAGCTGCAAATGTATGTAGTACAGATAGTTGTAATTTGTGGGCAGCTTAGATATTTCCTAGTTTGCCAGATATCCATTTAAAGAAGTGCCTTTAAGGTTGAAGGACACTTGTTCCAAGGAACTGGAGCTGCACCTCCCTCAGGTCAAACTTGATTTCTTCCTTTCCCCTCTCATTTCCCAAGCTGATTCTTAGAGGTTTGGATTTTCCTTGTGAACATAATATCCAAATTTTAAAGTTGCAATTTTTTGTTTTCCTTTGTTTTCATTTTTATGTATTGCAAAAAATGTTCAGGCATTCAAAATGACCATTGTTTGTCATGTTTCTGTAAGGATTGCTTTCCTAGACATGGAGAGAACTAGTAAGATATTAATTTTTTTCTTGTAGGAAGTGATGGAGAGCTGTAACAAGGAAATCCACAGTCACCTGCATCAGCCACAGCAGCAACAGGAAGGCTGTGATCTTCTTGCTTTACTTCTAACTCAACTGCATCAGGACCTGACCCCTGTGAGTTGCACATTATTGCACGACTTGGTGAGACTTTCTCATTGAAAGTAGGACTTTGACATATGTGACATCACCATGGTTGTTTAATGCATTTATATATAAGTGAATGCTAGGGTGTTTGGGAAAAGTGTAAGATTAAAAGATGTTAAATCATAAAAAGTTGCTATGGTTTTTGTTGCTGATGCAACTCTTTTGGTAGATTCTTAAAAATTGCAAAGGTTGTTGCATGAATTTAGGACAATATGTAACTAAGAAATTATAATTAAAAATAGAAAAGAGTAAGGTGGTGATAATGGTAGGTCTGGAAAAGGGTGGATTGAAAATCAGATTAGAGGGAGTATGGCAGAGTAATGTATTCAGATACTTAGTGGTGGACATGTCTGTAGGTAGCCCATGGAGGAGGAGGAGGAGGAGGAGGAGGTGGTGGTGGAGGAGGAGGTAGGTGGTGGTAAGTAGTATGTCATGACATCTGTGGAAAGGTAAATTTATATAGCCCAAAAAAAGTATTGTACCATAGTATAGTGTTGCCAACACTTGTATGGGTGTGAGGCATAGCTTTTGGAAGCTGTAGGTGGTGGGTAGAGGTAGTGGAAATGTTTGAAACTATGTTTGGGGTGAGAATTCAGAGCAGAGAAATTAACCCTTTCACTGTCCAGACCCCCAAAATCAATATTACTGTTTCCATGTTAAAAAATATGAAATGGTAGAGAACCTTTTTCTGAAGCTAATGAGTGTGAAATCTGATGGAAAAACTTATGAAATTACGCAGGTGCCAAGTTAGTGGTCTGGGCACAATTTATGCATTGGTGATTTTTGCCCATGCTTCATTCGACCAAATTCTTAGCTATTTTGCTAGTATGCCTTCTGTTCTATCAATTGAGTACACGAAACTGATGATTTAACTATTAGAGCTCTTATAAAAGTGCACTGAAGTCAGTAATTTGGCCAATTTTACACAAAATGGAAGAATTTAAATAGTGTAAAATAAACAATGTAGATATTCCAGGCATTAAAATATTTCTTCTGCTCATTAATCATGTCAGCAGGCCTTTTTTTTTTTTTACATTGTGGATTTCTGATCACATAGTCGAATATGTACCCTATTCTCAGATCATAAAATATAACCAAGAATGATTGGACATTGTTTATGGCATCCCAATAATAGATTCAGACCCATAAAACACCTTGGTGGGGGGGCCCTTACTCATCCTTGGAAAAAATCAGCAAAAATCAAATGTTTCTGCTACTTTTGAGTCCAATTTCTAGCTACTTCCAGTCCTGAAACCAACCCAAATCATCTATTTCAGTAGTATATCTTCTATTCTATTAATGATACCAAGAAACGGCCAATAAAACCATAAAAATCCTAGGAAATGCCTCTATTTTAAGCCAAACATGCTTAGAATTTTGCTTCTCCCCATCATGCACCACATGGGGTAGGATTTTTTATACTGCACTCTAGCCACACCCATTCTCTCGTATGTATGCCAAAATTTACCATTTACAGCTTATCTGAGGGAGCTGTACTCAAAACAAATCTGAGGAATCCCTGGCATCAATAACTTAGATCTACATGATGGCCACTCGGTTAAAATGCAATATGAGGTCTAGAAAGATATAATTCAGAGGGCTGAAGAGTTGAGATGGTTTGGACATGTAGAGAGGATGGTAAGGTACAAGATGGGTGTATAGAGTGGAAGGTAGGAGGGGGTAAGAGTTGTCCCACAAATGGTTGGAGGAAGTAAGAGGCTTTTAGTTTAAGGAACTTGAGTATCCGGCAGGCTTGTGCAAGTACGTACGTTAGCTAGGAGTGAATGGAGAAGTGGTTTTTGATATGTTGGAATGTGAGCAAGGTTACTTTTATAAAGGGATTCAGGGGCAACTGGTTAGCCAGACTTGTCTTGGAAGGTGGGAAGAGCAGTGCCTGCACTCTGAAGACTGAGGATGTTATAGTTGGAGGGTAATGTGTTTGTGATGTCACTACACTTCTGGAAAGATGGTTATTGAATGAACGGTTATTTTTTTTTTTTTCCTCGTGTCGTCCTACCTTGGTAGAAGACTTTAAAAAAAATTACATTCCGTACTATTTCTATTCACTTGCAAATGCTGTATTAAACATTGTTTAATGTACAGTATTTTATGTTTTAAACAGATCTAATAGACAATGTTCTTTGTATATGCTCTCCACTTACTAACTGCTGTGGTTGTGCAGTGTGGGGCTAACTGTGTAAACAATAAAACAATCTACAATTTTATTTCTTTGCATAGGTTACAATGTGTGAATGCATATAAAGCATGTTGATGGGTACAAAGCCACTAGCATGCCAGGGCATTTTGGGCAGACTAATCCTAATGCTTACAGACTACTTAATACTTGACATATACGTAGTGGTAAATTTTAATTATACGTACATTGTTTTCCTTATTACAAGTGAGGTAGCTAATGGTTTACAGTAATCAAATTTATAGTTGAGGTGAAGTATATAAAAATAACAGTATTACAGTTTAGCATAATTGACAATAATGAAATTGAAACTATTTTATTTAACTGAGCAGTTGTAAATTATTTGGGATTTTTTTTTTCTTGTTAGGTGATAAAGAATAGTGTTTGTATGGTTAATTTTGGGAGACGAGATGATTTCTAGATAGAGCCCTAAACTAATTTGCAGGCAGGGGACCTTTTGCATGTTCTGGCAATGAATTCCAGCTTTTCAGGCCCTTTATCCCTTTACTGGGCCATGAATCAAATTTGAGAAAGTGCAACATTTGCAACCCATAATCTGATAATATAAGCAATTCTAAGACCTATTTATAAGTGGTCCTTTTTCAAGTTTATTTATTTTTGGGTCATAAAATGGCCTTTTTGGCAGAATCGAATATGAGGCCAACCCCAACAAAGGTTAAACTGCAGGTGACAGATTTGTATCAGATTTGATACCATTCCTGACAACGGTATGTGTCTAAAAGAATCATAACAGCTACTAATAACTGATAATAAATGGCATATATATACATTTAAGGTTTATTAATAAACAACTGGGTTAAACCAAAGGCACAGTAACTTGATTTCAATAATTTTAACACATTTATAGTATATCTGACATTATACAAAAATTGCAAAAATGTTACAAAAATATGGATATGGCACCAAATGAGTATCCTTTCTGTATTTGTGACAAACATTTTTATCAGAGGTATTTATGCATCTGGTTTCGTATGGAATTCCCAGAAACAGTTTCTGGTTGCATTTAGACATAGATTAACCTTGCAGTGGGAACAACGCACGGACGAGTAGATCCTTTTTTCTCTGGTGTTGCAATGTCCACATGAAAGCCTCTTTGTATAAAGTGGCAAGTGCTGTACTGTTTCATCATATCTTGTATCATCACGATTTCTTTTTGCATAGCGACTGAAATGTTCATCATCAATTGAAGAAGACCGTGAAGTTGAACAACTTGGAGAGGATCTCATGCTCCTTGGGATTTCCTTGGTTGGCTTTCTTGCTGAATGGGAGATGGCAAACCGAAAATTCTTGAGGTTCATGTATTTCTGTTTCAGAGCAGCACAGTCACGCCTGTACAACAACCAGCCATTGACACAACAAAGATCAATGACATATCCAAACAGCCTCATGTACTAGCGTTTTGCTTTGAGTGGAGACTTGTAGAGATGCACCAACATATCATTCTTATCTATGCCTCCCATATGGGCATTATAACTCTTTATGACTGCAGGACAGTCAACATCTACCTTTGTTTGTTCTCCTTGCTGTACCTCTTTATCTTTGTCACAGGTTTGATGCCAATATCGTTTGTCAATAAAGTAACAGCCTTACTGTCTTTCCAACGTACAGCAAGGATACCATCCACTGACAAGTAATCCATAGCACCCCTTTTCACCTTTTTTTTGTCCATGTCTTTGACAGATGTAAGTGGTGGTTTTCCAATTCGTCTCCCTTGCAGTGCCTGTGTACCTGCAATTGAATGTAGTATGCAGATATTTCACTAGACGCAAACTGGTGAAGAAGTTATCTGCATAAATTGTACTGGTGTTTGTTTGGTTCATAGTCTTTGCAAGGCAAATAACAATCTTGGAACTTATAGGCATTTTTTTCTCTGTTAGGCTAACACTGTGATAATCAAAGGTTGTTTGACCTTGATACAAAATTGTCATGGATAAACCCATCATCACTGGCCCGGCAAAAAAGTTTAAAACCCCATTTATCAGGCTTGGTCCTGATATATTGCCTGAGGTTTCCTGCTCTTGTTCCCTTATATCCCACCATTACCTCATCAACTGATTGCTTTGGTGTAGCTGGAACTTTTAGGCATGATTTCCTTAGACCATCAAACAATGGTCTTATCTTATGGAACCTGTCAGCTGTTGCCTTGGTATTATCATTTATATGAATTGCTGTCCTTAGTAACCTAAACCTTTTAGATGTCATAACAGTTGTAACATCAAGATGACAATGGTGAAGGGACCAGTAATCCTCTAAAGAGGGTAGGCTGTCCATACTCATGAATATCAGAATTCCAACAAATTGCATGAGCTCTTCAGTAGTAGTGTTGAAGTTAGTATTAACATCTTTCTGTACTGCATACAAGTTCGTGTTAAATACAAGGCTTTCTAACATTTCAACAGTAAATAATTCACAAAAATATTCAAATGGATTCTTGACATGTATTGGTACTTCATGTTTGTAGTCAGGTAATGGAGTATTTGTCAAGTTTCCTCCAGGTGCCACTAGTGTTGTTGACAATTATTTCATCAACCTCATCTTCAACTACTCTTTTTCGTATAGTCCTTCGTTTTACACTAACTTGCTGACTTCTAGTAGACAAATCTTCATGTTCATCTTCACTTGAAGAGGAAGCATCTGGCCGTGGTGGCTCATATTCATCCGCAGAATCCACTTCCTCATTACTGTCACTGTCATCACATAACTCTGGCACAATGTAATCCCTTTTTCTTTGAGCCTTTGATCCATAAAAGATATTTGTTTAACTGAAATAAACAGAAAACACAAAATGAGCATCGAAATTGAGCAAATTTTATAAATTTAAAAGATAAAAGTACTCGTATATCAATGTATTTGATTCAGCATGCAATTGGTAGCTATTATTGACAAAGATGGCCTTATTGTTATTTGTTAATCCATGATATATGATACCTTCATTGGCAAATTTGTTAGCACCATTGTCTGTTTTAGCCTCGCATATGTTACACTCAGAGGCACGTGACATTTTGTTCTGTCAGGCCGAGCCTCATAAACGATTCAAAAAATGTTAACAAAACTTCAAATGCATTCATTTGTTACTTATAAATAAGTCAGGCAATTCATTTGCATCTCAAAATGAGGTTAAAACATTCAATAATGCACTGCAAACACATTCAGTAACTTACCGCCATTCTGGATTGGTGTAAATTGGTGAAATATCAAGAGTCAGGTTGGAAATGCTCCTTCTTCAACACTTCAGAGAGTACTGAAGACTTCTGCAGCTCCCAGCCAATAGCAGTCGACAATACCCAAGTGACGACACATTCAAGCTCCGCCCAAAATGCTTGTGATTGGTTGGAGTGAAATTTGAAGTCTCTCTGAGGATATGCTTTGTGCTCATGGCGCCATGAAAACCATGCTTTTTGCGCCTCGTATGTGATGCCGGCGCGGTATAGGGTTAAGTGCATGGCATTTTTGCATAGGGTGAGACTGACACGAGGGATGTTGGTATTTTGTGCCTTGTTATACCTGTGTGTTCTGTTGTAATTATCAAGGAGTTTGAGAGGAGGGCTTATATCTGAGTGTAATGATCTGTATATGTAGTAGGCACAATAATATGAGTGGATATTTTGTATATTAAGCAAATTCAAGCTCTTAGTGGAAGTGTGTTGCCTGGCACAGGAGTTGGTAAGTTGACCTCACATATTGCTTGTTGACATGGCTAGGACACATCTGCAGTGGTGGTAGCAGAAGCAACCAGAACATAATTAAATCAGTAATATTTTAATCAGTCTCTAGCAACAAATGTGAACTTTGTGATAAATGGTTTTGAAAACCGACAAGTTGAAGATTGAGACACTTAAACAACATATGGGAATCTTTATTAAGGAAATGTTTTGCCACAGTGGTTTCATCAGTCCAATACAAAGTAGAAAGGGGTAAGGAGAGAGTAGTTTGAGGTAATCAGTCCCTCAGCTGAGGGACTGATGAAGCCAGTGTGTGGTGAAAAGTTTCCTTAATAAAGATTCCCGTATGTTGCACGTCTCAATCTTCAAATGTGAACTTTGTTTTTACATGCATACTTATACTACACAAAGTATAAATGCATTTGGTAAAAAATTGACAAATTCATTCGGAAAATTTAGTATGTAGTTGGTCCACTGTCATTTGTTCATAAGTACAGTAATTGGTTAGAGTACCATTGTTGTAAGTGTGAAGTGTTGTCTTAAATTGAGGCCCTACTGTACGAGCTGTATTGCATTTTCAGATCACTAAATTCCGGTGTAGCCTCAAGCACAGTAGAGAGCCTGAAAAAGGCAGGCGCTCATCTGTGGTTTCGCAAGTGTTCCACGGTGTGCAAGAGACTCAAGTGACTTGCAGGAGAAGTGGCCTTGTTGTAGCTCGCAGCAGGGAGCACTTCCCACTCCTTAACCTGGACATCCACATAGAAGAGGATTGTGTGTTAGAGGTGTGTATATATAGACTGTGTGTACTTTCCTAACTGGTTGTTTAACTCCAGCTGCTGGATTTGCCTGTTAACTCGATTGGTGTACAGTAAATGGTTGTTTACTATTCTAAGAGTAAATAAACTGTTTGGAGCCTCTGATCATTTTGTAGACTATTTGCTTTTAAGCCCATTAAACCCACTGCTTTTGCACAAAAAGATTTGCTACTAATGTTATTGGTTATAATGAGTGTTCATTTTTCAGTTTGAACCCTCATCCTGGATCTTTTCATTTTGAACAGTTTAAATGTACTATGTTGATACCTTGGAGTATCTGAATTCTTCACTCTGGCCATATTTGCTCTTGTTCTTTCTTCTTTCAACAAACCAGCCATAACCCACTGAGGCAGGGTGGCCCAAAAAGAAAAATGAAAGTTTCTCTTTAAATTTGGTAATACGTACAGTGGAACCTCGGCTTAAGAGTTTAATCTGTTACCTGACCTTGCTCGTATCCCGAGTCAATTTTCCTCATTTAAATTAATTTAAATGGCATTAATCCGTTCCAGCGGAATTCCTGCTCTCAGAGGCAGGAAAAATACACTTGAAATATAACGCTAATATCAACTCTATGGCTTATTTATCTATCATAATTGATCTAATATGACATAATAAACAATATAAATAACATAGAAACCTGATATATACTCTAGAATGAATGAAATGTCATTATGCGACAAGTGGAGGCGGCCATTCCCGCTCCCTCATTGTGATATTCACTGCCATCTAGTGGCGTCCTTTCGAACCTCGCTTATTATAGTACGTATTATTATTATAGTATTATACATATATTTTATTATTATAGAATTACAGTGGACCCCCGGTGTTCGTGATGCTCCAAACTCGAACAATTATGTAAGTGTATTTTTGTAAGTGCTTTTGTAAGTGTATTTTTGGGGGTCTAAAAGGACTAGTCTAATTCCCATTATTCCTTATGGGAATAAATTAGTTTGGTAATGGCACTTTAACAGCATTCTGGAACGAAAAAATCAAACACCAGGGGTCCACTGTATATTATAGAATTATTGTATTATATGTACAGTGGTACCTCGAGTTACGATGGTCCCCAAAATCGCCCTTTTATGTAAGTTTACTTTTTTAAATGCTTTTGTAAGTATTTTTGGGGGTGTAAAAGGACTAGTCTATTTTACATTATTCCTTATGGGGATAAATTCGTTTGGTAATGGCACTTGAACAGCATTCTCGAACGAAAAAAATATCGTAACTCGAGGTACCACTGTATTAGTATTATATTACGTATTATTATTATATTAGTATTATAGTATTACTAATTTAGGGAACTGGAGCAGATACAATTCCCTTGATCAAGAGCAGAACCTTCCTTGAGGGGGAAACTCTCATCCTGAAATTTTGCTCCTATTCAGAAACAAAAAATTGGCAGAGCGACTGCTCGTATCCTGAAACTCGTATGGTGGGGCACTCATAAGCCGGGGTTCCACTGTACGTATATAAGAGAGGGGGTTACTAGACTATTGCTCCCAGTATTTTAGTCTACTCTTATGACATGCATGGCTTATGGAGGAAGAACACACTTCCACTTTTCCCATGGAGATAGTGGAAATAAACAATAAGAACTAGTAAGAAAATAGAAAACCCAGAGGGGTGTGTGTATACACTTGTACATGCATGTGTAGTGTGACCTAAGTGTAAGAAGAAGTAGCAAGACATACAATGGAACCTTGGTACTTGAACAATTCGGTATTCGAACGCTTTGTTTGGTAAAAAAAAATTGCTCGGTAGTTGACCATTTGCTCAGCACTCGACCAAACAAACACTACCTGCCAGAACTTTACTGTAAACTATTTCTTGATTCTTCGCATTTTTTGGTGTTTTTTATATTTGTATAAACAAGTCACCATGGGACCTACGAAGATTAGTGATAACAGCCAACCAGAAAGAAAATTGGTTGGGAAAAATTCATTCGGTACTCGAAGAGATCGGCACTCAAACAGCCTTCTGGAATGAATTAAGTTTGAGTACCGAGGTTCCACTGTATCTGAAATCTTGCATGAGTGAGAGAAAAGACACCAGCAATCCTACCATCATGTAAAACAATTACAGGTTTCTGTTTTACACTTGCATGGCAAGATGGTAGTACCTCCCTGGGCAGTTGCTGTCTACCAACCTACTGCTAAAGTTGCTCTTGTTCAATTCTTATTTAATGTCATGTGGTTAATCTCGTCTAGTCTTTTAACATTCTTGACTACTTCAGATGTACAGGCAAACCACTGAACTTTCCCTAATTGTATTGATTACTTGTGTGCGCCATGTAGGTGTTTCTTATTTCAAGGGTTAATTTTCTTTGTAATGGACAAGATTCTGAGCAAATGTTTGTTGAAGTTCAACACAGTTCTTGTTTGCAGACTTTTTATAAGCCACTGATGTTGCAAGTTTACACTTTTGTAAACATCATGTGATGTTCAGTCTCCAATGTTTCTTAGACACCCAGACTTGCTTGCTTTGCATATTATTGCCATTTTTTCTTTTACAAAAACAGTTTGGAATTTATTTCCTGGTACTTCATCTCATTTCTACTTTTTTATTTAGCAGTTTAATTATTGGAACCTGAATGAAAGGTGATAACTCTTTAATATGCTGTTTTTCTTCCTATTTTAATATTTTTAAAGTCCTGAAAGTACAGTGCTTGCATTCTGAAGGAGGGGTGTTATGTTAGTTTAACTGTAGTGTAGGCATACCTCTGGCTAGACGATGATGGAGTGAATCATGAAAGTGTTTCTTCTTTTTTGGGTCACCCTGCCTTGGTGGGAAGTGGCCGATGTGTTAATAAAAAAGCATAAAAATTAATATGGCTTGGTAAGTACATGGGTTGAGACTGTATTATTCTTAATTTTCTTTTTCCTAGCTTTCTAGTACATGTTGAATTGCATATTGCAACTGTTCAATCTTTTGAGAATCTAAAATTCATGGCTATTCAGAAACAGCCAAGCAAAGTTTATTAAATGGATATAAAATACTTTTCTAAAACATAACTGGTTTGTATTTTGAGCCATGGGAACCAGATCTAAAGGTCATGCCTGTATTGTATTCTGCTTCATCTAGAGAGGATGGAGCAGAATAGAATATTCAAGAGGATGTATAAATCTAGGGTGGAAGAGAAGAGGGGGTAAGGGTCATACCAGGGAAGGTTGGCAGGAGGGGGTAAGAGGTTTAGTACTGGCTGAGCATCCAGCAGATGTGTGGGAGCAGCATGCTACACAAGAGTGAGTAAAGGGTGGGTTTTTATGGCTAGATGTAAACATTTATGAAGGGGATTCAGGGAAACAGGTTAGCTGGACTAGTCCAGGGGTACAATGGTTGCCCTCTGAAGGAAGGGTGGGGATGTTACATGTCAGAGGATTATTTGAATTGATGTTTGCAAAATTGACTCTACCCCTGCAACCACAAATAGGCGAGTACACACCCACACACACACATTCACACATTATATAATTATATTTATATATCTTCTTCTTTCAACACGTCGGCCGTTTCCCACCAAGGCGGGGTGGCCCAAAAGGAAAAACGAAAGTTTTTTCCTTTTACAATTAGTAATATACACAGAAGGGGTTACTAGCCCCTTGCTCCCGGCATTTTAATCGCCTCTTACGACACGCATGGCTTACGGAGGAAGAATTCTGTTCCACTTCCCCATGGAGATAAGAGGAAATAAGAACAAGAACTAGTAAGAAAATAGAAGCAAACCCAGAGGGGTGTGTGTATATATATATATGCTTGTACATGAATGTGTAGTGTGACCTAAGTGTAAGTAGAAGTAACAAGACATACCTGAAATCATGCATGTTTATGAGACAGAAAAAAGAGACCAGCAATCCTACCACTACAGTTAAACTAACATAACACCCCTCCTTCAGAATGCAAGCACTGTACTTTCAGGACTTTAAAAATATTAAAATAGGAAGAAAAACAGCATATTAAAGAGTTATCACCTTTATCATTAATATATAAACTAATTGCTAACTTTTTATACTAATTGTTAAATTCTCAATGTTTAAATTCCAGTACCTAAATTTTGTAAACCTAACCTTACAATCTGTATATCCATTGTATAGCTATTGAGTAAGACCTATCATAAGACTGCCTGAAAAGCCTAGGCATACCTAGGCATATTATTGGCCATCTTGTAATATCAACTTTAATGTATAACTATAAGTACCCCCCACCTTGTATTACATGAAATAAAGGATTTGAATTTGAATTTGAATCATGTAAAACAAATACAGGATATTTATATATATATTATATATATATTTTTTTTGTGGGGAGGGTCATTCAGTGGGAGATAGTTATATTTCTTTAAATATTAATTTAATGGCATTAATATAATATTAAATGAAATCGTAAAAACTTGTTGGGACTAACATCCCTCAAACATTGAGGTGATTGCTTCACTTTTTTGTCTCAGTAAGGGAAGAATATTATTAAAAGAATTCTTAATTTCTATAAAGGCATCTCTTCATACATATTATTCCAGTAAATGCAATTACAACAAAATACACTTGAGAAATTTTTCGTAGTAATAACCTTCCTTTCCCCCCCATCCCTCCATTCATCCCCTGTACCTCTAACTAAAAGTTGTCCCATTTCTGCCTGTACAGGACCTCCTAAGGCATCGCTTTGATCCCCGGGATGTAGAATGGCCTTGCTCTGCTTGTGGACGATCTCATCTATGTCAGCAAGTGACTTACATTGCAAGACTCCCAGAAGTTCTTGTCATCATCTTGAATCGGTAATTCACTAACTGTTGATCTTTAATTTGCATATTTTTAATTGGATTAGTATTAATGATATACAGACTGTCTTTAAACCTAGCAAACAAGCTCAGATTGACTTTATTAGGATTCTTGCTGAATAAGCCAAATTAAGTGTTAGTGAATGGAGACGAATGGCTTTTGGGACCTGATGAGCTGTTGTAGTGTGAGCAGGGTAATATTTAGTTAAGGGATTCAGGGAAACCGGTTAGCTGGACTTGAGTCCTGGAAATGGGAAGTACAATGCCTGCACTTTAAAGGAGGGGTTTGGGATATTGGCAGTTTGGAGGGACTTCTAAACTGTCGTATCTTAGCGCCTCTGCAA
Source organism: Cherax destructor (assembly GCA_009830355.1). NCBI lineage: Eukaryota > Metazoa > Arthropoda > Malacostraca > Decapoda > Parastacidae > Cherax > Cherax destructor. Next base: position 19,423 of record WNWK01003633.1, read on the forward strand.
ACTGTGATTAATATATATTTGGTTAATTAACATTGCACAAATTGTTTGCATAAAATCAGATTTAGTAACTAGACTGCTAAACATGTGTAATAGCTTCATTTCACTTTTTTCAATATTGTTACAGCAGCAAGACTAAGGAGAATAGAGTTGGGTTTCCCCTTGAAGACTTCAGTCTTCAGAAGTTCACCTTGCTCAGTTCTCTCAAGTAAGTCTTGTTAGTTATCACTAGTAGAAATATTTTAGTTTTGTCATATTTATTTTGTTTTGTATTAGGAGGATAAATTTAGAATGTTTAATGTGATTATAAAGGGAAATTTTGTATTGCATTTTAGATTATAATCCCCCTTTGGTGACCATCTGTTAAGTGTTGAAGTTGAAGTTCTGACCTGAGCGTCTGTAAGATGGGGAGGGAAGGAGGATGGCTGTTAAGTGTAGGGATGCTTTACTGCATTCTTTGTTAAAGTAGTTTTTTGTTCTGCTTTGGTTCTGGATAATATTGAAAGAGCAGTCTCTCATTTTTATTTTCCATGGTTTAAATTGATCCTGCAGTAACAATAAGTAATATCCTATCATGCTGTAATGTTTTGTATGCAAGAAATATTCTGAAACAGATGAGGTAATGATAGGGTAGGCTTATCTGCCTAAAGTAATGCAAACTGACAATTCTGCTATAAATAAAATGTTAATTTGCATATGAAACTATGCTATTTATTTAAGGATTAGTTGTTCACATGGCTTTATTAAATAACCATTTTGTGATGTCCTCTAGTTTCTAGAAAGCCAGTTAAGGAACAAAATTTTTTTTATTGCATTTTAAAACATTTAAAAATGTTCATTAGAGCCATTACATTGATTACTGTACATTGCATTTTATTCTTTCTATAGCAGTAGTAGTGTGTACAGTCTGTGGGCTCTGTGTGGCCAACGAAGTGATGAGACTGGTACCAATGGCACATTGGACAGTACCAATACCAGCCTTGACACCACTGTTAGCAGCGTTTCTACTGATATTGAAGCCACATCCACCACCAGCTTTACTATGCATACTAGCAACCACACTACTGCCAGTTGCATTCCCTATAGTGCCTTCTATCGTGGTCAGGGTGAGAGATGGAGACATTGTGGCGGGCAAGTGCAAGAGGAACATCTTGACACACTTCTGCAAGGCTCCCATCCCACCATACTGTTCTATATTGCACAAAACTGAGACATCCTTCTTTGTTGCTGTAGCTTTCCATATTTATTTACATAGCGGATAACCGTTTTAATCTTTGTCTTCCTCTTGAACTTCCTGTGTTTCTTCTTTACTTCAGCTAATTAACCCATTTGTGGCTGAATATGACTTGGGCAACACAGGGCAAAATGTATGGTCATCCCCCAAAGATGTGTAAAGCTAACTATACTAAATCTAACAAGATTAATGACTGTTCTTGCAGCTTTGTTGAAAGCTTCACTTATTTTGAGTCATATTATTCAATGGTGTCAAGAGATAACGCTACATATTAACAAGTGGCTTAAGAATCTTAATGCTGTATTAAATTCCTTGAACAGTTACCTCTGTGTGCAGCATAAATGTCAGATAAGGGCCTATTCACAGCATTTCAACTGTGTATTAAAAGGTGCTGTGGGTTGTTTACTTTTGAGACATAACTTGATGAAGCTGTTGAAAAGAAAATTAGGAGGACTCTCCCATTATATTTCAGTGCTTACATGTGATACATTTGATGTACAGCTTAATGCAGAGGGTGGTAGCCTCCAACAATATAAAGATTGTTGTAGTTAAGGCAGGGGGGAATACAGTATTTGCTTTCCCTAATAAATAGGGAATGGCAAACTATGCTATGCATGCCCTAATCGTCTTGTTTGTACCAGTCAGTATCATGATGTATCCCTCGCACTTTTGTATACACAACTATATTGCCATATAAATTACCATTGTATGTTTATACCACATATGGATGTAATTATGCAATAAAGTTATTAAAATTGCTATTGATATTAGTAAGTATCCTCATCAGGGGGATACCTCATGACTTTGCCCTGCTGTTCTCTGTTGGAACTGTTTTCAGTACTGTAATGTACTTATAAATGTAAACATCAAAGGTACCACATAATAATGAAATGCAGAACTTGTTAAACAAATTTAAATTACCTTTTGTTTTAATGAATATGGATAATTATTCAGGGTATGGAGAAAAAGTAATGGAAAAAATATTGTATTTGTAACTTTGTAAAATTACCGCGGCAAAAACTGGTTTTGAATATCTAAGCCAAATATTGCTGATGCCTTCAAATTATTACTTAAGCAATACAAACACTTCTAATTTGTCCTGGAATTTGATAAAATTTCTAAAGGCTTCCAACCAGATAGGCATTCTTTTTTCACTTTAAAAGATTTATGCCAGTTGCTGCTGCTCACATTTAGGAAAAAGTTTATTGTTGAATGACCTATGAAAGTTTAGCACTCTTCTAAAATAAATAACTAATCAAATTTTAAATTCAGTAAGCTCTCGGTGCAAATGACCTCTTCTAATTTTGTAGGCTTTTGTGAATTTAAAGCAGAGTGAGGCAAATTATTTTGTAAGGTTTGTCCCACTGGGGATATCACTGCTGATGGCATCTTCATGGCCTAAGGGTTCATTCTAAGACCCTTACTCAAGCTTGCTTGCTTACTTAGCTGCTCTTCTTTCCAAGAGTCTTCTTTAATGAAGATTATCTGCCTCGACTGCTACTGACTTAACTACAACCCTCCTATACTTTTCACACCTCTATGCCCTTGTATGTATATTAGCCAGTGTGATTACTTGTTTAAAGTTTATAACATCCATGTGTAAAATTACACCAGATCTTGACATCAGCATTCCACTGCAAAGTTGCATTCTCCTACCAACATTGCTTGAATCCTGCTCAGGAAAAGATGGGTAGCCGCCTTTTTTTTGTGTGATTTAGAGTTTGATGTTTTCATAGATATTATGTATTGCCATGACTATTCCCCCCATATCTGGGTAGTGTTAGACTGAGTTAAGGCCTTTTTAGATATGATAGCTCTTAAACTGTCACTTAGATCAAAGTCATCAGCATCAGTGCCATAAATCTGTGCACAAGTACTAGCACCCTCAAATTTGCAGAGTGGCAGATTTTTTATGGGAACAGCTAACTGTCCCTGCATTTAGGTTAAAATAGTGACTGCTAAGAATTTTAGGATGGTTTTATTGGCAGTTTATTGGTGCCAGTAGATAAACCTGAAGATGTACCAGTGAAATATTTTGGTTGGCTTAAGATCAGATGTGGCCTGAAATGAGTCAAATGGGCAATCTTTTTACCTTGGGATAGTCTTAACCATGACCAAGCTTTTTTGGTTAGGGTTTATTAACTGAAATAGGGAGAAACCATTATTTGTATTAAAAAATTCCTCTAAGGGAGGTTTCTTGATGCTGGTGAGGGGCTCTTGACCTAGGGAATTTGATCTATGCTCCATTTCCATGAATTGAGCCTGAATGCCTTCCACCCCCTTTCCCTCAAAGGCACTGTAGAATACCTGCAGTTTTTGCTTTGTACTAATTCTGGGCACTTAATATGATAGTTACAATGGTTAACTGGCAGTTTCTTGCAATCATTGTGTAGTATGGAAGGCATACTTAGTCAAATAGCCGTGAAACAGTTTGAGAACTGGAATTGGCCTAAAAAAGGCCTTGGTGGGTGAAATTTGTCAAATGGCACTAGACCTCAGTTTCTTGTATCATTAATAAGTATTGCATAAATTTTCCCTTTTTAGTTATTACCTTTAGTTAAAAGATTCTCTGCCATTTGACTAGTGTTTATTTTTCAAAAATTGATATGAAAGGGGGAGGGGCTTTCAATTTGGGGGCTGGTGAGAGTTTAAGGTTTAGTGATTGATTGATGCTAGTGAAGAGCTGTTGATCCAAAGAATTCAAGCTACCCCCTACCATTCAAAGATTAAACACACCTCTACTCAGGTGCTGTTAAAGTTCAGCATTTCCCTGAGAATATAGTCCCAAAACATAATTAGGTTAATACCAAGATGAACAATGGATTACACTTGTCATGCCTTTGACAGGTATTGCATTGCAGGAAGCTTCAGACTTAGTATAAACAGAGGTTTTCCCAAGGGTTGTTCTTGGCACAATTTGTTCTTAATCACAGTGGTGATCCCCCACTACTGGGAAATTTGGTAGTCTTATGCTGGCAAACCCTCAACTGGTACCTCTGTGTGCTTCCAACTGGATCACATTCACATTGAATGGTTTTAGGTTCTGTGTCGACTTTGTCACAAATCCTGGCCTCCCAGACAAAATTTCTTTATCTGATTGTTGATTGTCTTGGCATGCACATATCAAAGCTTTGTGCATGTTAAGCTACTGAATTTGCAAAAAAAAAAAAAAAAAAATTCTTGCTCCATGTGGGAAATTTGAGTGCATAGTCCCTATTCCACCTTGGTCAAGCCAAAGCTCAATTGAGATATTAGTGTATTACTTTCTCCCAATTCCTTCACATACGCTTAAAGCCTTCTCTTTTGTTAGTGATTTTTAGTTTATCCTTAACTGTATGCAAAGTATAACATGGTGTCATTGAATGATCAGTGGCCTCTGCTGTTTATGCTACTTTCAGATGCCTGATCTACTTGATCCTTTGATTTGCAGGACACTAGCTGATGTAGCTAGAACTGCCTTCTAGTGGCATTCCTCAGTGTCCCTTGCTTTATTGCATTTCTTTTTTTTTCCCTAAACCCACCACCCTCCTACTTCACCCCATTTGGTACTTCACTATCCCACACTTGACATTCCAGTGATCTGATCTGTTGGTGTACAAGGCAATGAACTAGCAAGATTCTTGCTCATTCTGCAGTACAGAGCTATAATACCACCAAAGGATTTGCCTTCTGACTTTTCCAATCCCTTCACAAGGCATAAGAGTGCAATGGCATAGTTGATCCACATTGAGGACCAATAAGCTATTTACTATGAAAATACCTAAGACTGGCTACCTCTCCCCCATGCTTAATATTCATATCTTATGGACAGATGCCTAGCACCCACCTTAAACTAGGTACATAGTTGACCGTCCATCTTTTAATGGATTGATCTGTTTATTAAATGGCAGTTTAATTTATCAACACTGATGGCTTCAATCTTCCTATTCTTGTAAATGGTCTAAATCGCACCGAAACGTCGTCATAAGCTGCTTTCTCCCATGTACTTGTATCCTCTTCAAGGGGGGCTCCTTGGTGCAGTGAAGAGGCACTTGGTCTGAAGAATTAGACCTTTTGGTCTCCTTCCTCAGACTGAACCTAATTACCCCCAATCTCCCCTTTCTCTATCCCCTTTTCCCTTTCCTCCCCTTTTTCCTGTCCTGTTTGTAGCCTCTGGGGTCCTCCCCTCTGCCATTACGGTTTCTAAGTAGGGAAGTGTGCCAGGGTTCATCCTGCTTTGAGGGGTTCCTTGGGAGTGGTGGTGGTTGCTGTGGAATCTGGAGGCACCCTGTTCTCTTTCCAGGTGGGGGGAGGGGGCAGGGTGTCCTGCAGGTGACGGGTGTATCTCCAGAGGCTGGCTGTCTGTTCTGGGAGGTGGCAGCCGAAGGAGGTATACTTTGTGGCGGATATCAGACCGCCCTCTCTTCTGTCCGCTGAGGTGGCTTGGTAGATGTGAGATTGCTATCCCGGAGTGCTGGTTTACTGGCGTGAAGGGTAGGGTATGGCACAGGTTCTATTCAACTTTGCGCCGTGTAGCTAGCAAAAACAGACTACGTTTTCTGTTGGGTCCCTGGACATGATGTACAGGTCAATGAACAGGCGGATGCTGCTGTGCGGTCAGCAGTATGTTATCTTCCTGTTTCCTATACAGGTATTCCGTTCAGGGATGATTTTAGTCATCTCTGCCAGTCTTTGCAGCTGTTGGCAACAGCGATGGTCAGACATGCACCATAACAAATTGCACTCTATTAAACCGTGTTTAGGTTTGTGCCCATCTTACCATTGTTGCATTTTCGGGAGACTGCACTCTCCCGTCTCCGCATCGGCCATACTTTCCTTACCCATGGGTATCTCGTGGAACGACGCCCTATTACTCTCCAATGTTTGTCGGATCCCCATTTCAGTTCACTTTCTTGTGGATTTGTCTGGTTTACCAGCGAGCTCTCGGGATTTTCCGCCGCCGCCCTACCACTCTTACCTTATCTTTCTTGCAGACAGCCCTGCCTTTGATTTGTGATCACTTTTTGACTTTTTATCAGCAACTGCCTTACTATACAAACTTTGACACAGCTCCTAATGTCCCTTCCAGCCCTTGCCTCTGATCCCTTCTCCACCTAGCTGCTTATAGCCTCGGCACTATTTTCAGCCCCGCAGCTCTGCATGACCCTTGTCGGTTTAGCGCTTTATTTGATTATAATATTTGCTTTAATGAAACTGGTTGAGTGCACCAATTGGTGCAATCAATTCTTCCATGAAGTGCTTTATAACCCATATGGGTTTCCTTTTTATATAAAAAAATTAGACTAAGCACTAAATGCAGAAGGGTCTATTTGTATAAAACTTCTTAAATTAACAATAGTACTATTTATTTAAACATACAGTACTTTTTAAGACAATTAGCTTATCTTAAACTGAGCCTAATAGAAAGTAGCCTCTCAAAGGTTCTTTGATGCTGATGAGGGGCTCTTGATGCAAAAGCCCCTTTAAGGGAGGTTTATTTAAAGGAGCTAAACCCACAGGAGTCAAATAACACTGGAGAATGGGTAGGCATTTGGGCTTTATGAAAAATATATCCAATTCCTTGGACAGAGCCCCTCACCAGCATCAAGGCACATCCCTTGAGGATCAAGGTTCCTTAATGTTGGAGGGCTCTTCATGCAAGGAAGTGGCACTAGCTTCTCTATAGATTGCCTCCCATTATCTAGGTGCTGTTTGGCCCCTATAGGTTTAGCACTCCCACTGAATACAATATGCAAGGAAGTGGACCTGTCTTCTTTCTTGGATCAAACCTGATTACCTCCCTCTTCATCAGGCACTATGACCAATACTGGGTTTACCTCTTTCCCTAATAACTAATGTTAAATGAATGTAACAATTATAGACTTTTGCTGCTTCAACTGCAGTCATTTACACAGCCTAAGAGGGTTGTGATTTGACCCCTGCAAACAGAATTAGGCAAGATCAGGTTGAGTTTTTAAGATGGTAATATTCACATGTCCTTGGATGAAAGTTAAAAATTGATGCCCCTCACACTGGCATATGCTGATATATTCAAGAAAATGCATTAGAAATAACCGACAGCCTCAACATCATGACACTTGTAAATAAATGCAGAGTTGTATTAAGCCAACATGGTAGGTACAGTGGATAACACTTGCCTGCCATGGGTTTGAATATAATCATAACGAAGCACTAAACCCTTAAGTCATACAGCACCATGGGTTCAAACCCTGGATTCAGTCATATTAGATACTCTCCCTCACGGACAATTAAAATATTTTTACTGTGTACGAGCAGTCTTATTTTTTAGAACAAATCATCTTTTAGGTAAATGCCCTTCACACCAGTGAAAAGCCCTGGATCAAACTTGGTTCTCTCCCATTCCCTGGCACTATTACCCCTACAGGTTTAGTTATTTCCCATAAATGTATTTTAGGTAGTCTTGAGTTTACTGTATCTCTGATTTCAAGATGGTTGTTTTCTTACTGACCCTTCAAAGGGGAGGGAGATGCCTTTGTTAAATGAGGGCTCTTTATCTAGAGGATTGAAACTATCCATTTTCAAATCACAGAACAGGTGGGACTAAAAACCATGGCAGGTGAGTTCTAAAACTCGCCTGCCATGGTTTCGAGTCCCACCTGTTCTCTGATTTAGACCAAGGGTTATCTGAGATAAGACATTGAAGTTTGTTCTGTAGTTTAGTAGAATGAATTTGCAAATTAAGGCGAGTAGTGTCAAAAGCAATGGTAGTGAGAAGGTTAGAGAGATCTTGCATTCTTCACTCTCCATCAACATCAACTTGCTCTTTCTTCTCTTCCACAAGATCTCTCTAACCTCACTACCACTGCTTTTGTCACTGCTCACCTTAATTTGCAAATTTGTTCTTTGATTTGTTTGCTATCATGTTACATCCATTCTCATTTTTTTCTCTCTCTTCCCTTGGGTCAAATCTCTACCATTCCCCTAGATGCTATAAAATCCTCCTAAGGGTTTAGTGCCTCTCCATGAAAACATTCTTTGCAGTACAGAAAACAAGAACTCTTGTCGAAGTGTAAATTCCCTGGAGAGTTGGTGTCACTTCATCTGCGTGTAGACAAGTATGTGTGCCGTAGTCAGCTGCAGGATGGTGTTGAGGTCTGTGCTGCTGACTAAGTCATCGTCGAAGAAGTGCCAACCATCGGTGCCATCCCGGTGGCTCCTGCAGTAGGCAGTGTAGTGGCCAGCAGTCATGGTGCCCTTATGTCTCACCACACTACACACCTCGTAGCATGGACTGTGACAAAGATTATTATTATTATATTTAGGAAGCGCTAAATATCATACAGCACATGGGAAATGGGAGGCAATTAGATTCGATCCAAGGAATGAAAGGATCATTTTCTTAGATCGAGCCCCTAACCAGCATCAAGGAACCTCCTGTGAGGAGAGGGATATTGAGAAATTATAAACTGGTACTACATTCTTAGAAAAGCAGAAAATATATAATAAATCATACAGCGAGTGGGAAACAGGAGGGAATCGGGTTCGATCCAAGGAAGGGGAGGACAGGTTAATTTCCCTTGTTTAATTTGTTATTTCCCTTAAGGGGGGAAAGGATGCCTTAATGCCAGTGATGGTTCTTGATCCAAGGAACAGGATAAAACCTAATTGCCTCCTCTGCCTCAGGTTCTGTATAACTTTTACATAAACCTTGATAAGAATTCAACAAAATATAAAGAATTTTAAAACTATTAATTTCAAAGATATTAAATACACTGTATATTGATTTCTCTAAAGCATCTATTTGTTTTTTACCTAATAAAATGTACATTTGAAAATTACTTTTACATAAAGTTATTTTGTGCACTTTTGAGTTTGGCTGGTTGGTTAACTGGGCCTAAAGTGTATCAACTGCACAAGGGTAATTAAGGCTACATGTCATTTCTTCACCACCAGTCAAGAATATTTTAATTGCTAAAATAGATATTAAATTCAAAAGTATACTGTATTTTTAAGGTGATATAATTCATGCTATTTATAAAAAGCATTGTTGAGTGGCCCATATGAGTTGGGCACTCTAATATGAATATAATATTATGATTGTGCTAAAGAGTATTAAAGCAATATTTTATCACTATTATTTAAAAGAGAGAGGAAGCTTTAGAGAAGAGAGTGAGATCTAGTCAAAGTCTTACCTCGTGCTGCCAAGTTTCATGTGGTCTTGTAGAGTGAGATCCTCTGCAGGAAAAAGCACCTGCGTCTTCTTTCCCTTGGGACCCTGGCTACTGTACCTGTTGAAGGAGAAAGTGAAGATGGCAAAAGTCAAATTTTTTTTTTTTTAACACATCAACCGTCTCCCACTGAGGCAGGGTGATCCCCCCAAAAAAAAAAAAGAAACACTTTCACCATCATTTATATATAATCACTGTCTTTGTAATGGTGCCCAGATATGACAGTTCTGTCGTGTCAGTAAATATGTATACACTTGTGTAGTCTATCACAGTATAGTAACCCCAGACGTTACATGTATGCTCCCTTGTTACTGTGACGTCAGAGCTCCCGCTCCATGTGGCTACTACGTCAGAGGCCTCGCCCTCACTCTTAGGCCGACATAAAGCTGGACAGACGTGCCGGGTACCTCTCCCTCTCAGACTCCGTTAATATACCGTAACCATCCTACAGAGTGTGTCCTTTGACAACCTATATATCTCTCGAACCCCACAAGATAGTTCAGATGTCACTCCAAACAGCCAAGATCCCAAACCCCTCCTTTAAAGTGCAGGCATTGTACTTCCCACCTCCAGGACCCAAGTTTGGCTAACTGGTTTCTCTGAATACCTTCACAAAATATTACCCTGCTCCCACTCCCTTTTTATGGAACTGATAAAAAAAAGATGTATAGCAAAAGAAAACCTTTATCACATATCACCTACAAGAGGCTGAATAGTAGTAGTACAGTGGTACCTCGGTTTACGATGATCCCCAAACTTGCCCTTTTATATAAGTTTATTTTTTTTAAATGCTTTTGTAAGTGTATTTTTGGGGGTCTAAAAGGACTAGTCTATTTTACATTATTCCTTATGACTATAAATTTGTTTGGTAATGGCACTTGAGCAGCATTCTGGAACGAAAAAATATCGTTAACCGAGGTACCACTGTACTAATAACAAAATCTCTTGCAACATATTTTTTAAACCATTTGTAGGCTCCCAGCCATGCTGCAATTACTTTCATATGTACTTATATTTTAACACTTTTAGAAGCAAGGGATCACCCTACTACATATGTACAGTATTACCCTTTGACTGTGAAACTCGTCACTGTGAAAAAACTCTTAAAAGCCTACCCAAAGTGGTAGGGACTATCCTAATTTTTCTCTCTCTTCCTACATACCCACAACCTTTTTCCACTGCTCTATTCTATTCCAGTGCTTCCCACCCACTGTGAGTAGTAGTGTTAGGCTATTTATAGCCTAACACTACTACTCACAGTGCACGCACTGCATTCAGTGACAGAAGGGTTCTAAATCCCAAGACTTACCTACTGAGGTGGATGAAAAGCACAGGTGGAAGATGAACAATCTTCATGTCATGGTTGCAGAGGTGCTCATGACCACAGAAATGGCAGTCCCAGCTTATTTTCTGCTGAGCATAGTGCTTCTTCAGGAGTTCCTGCAGGAAATTATGGAGACATTCTTATTATTATTTTTATGTCAAAGAAAAGATAAGTCTGCATTTGGAGGAGAAAATCTACTTGTTTTCATGTATAACTATGTATTATTGTATTATTAATTGGGAAGCACCTAAGAAATAGGAGGCAACATATTAGATCCATGGAAGAGGAGGCTAGATCCTATTCTTTGTATCAAGAGCCATTGAAGAGCATGAAAGCACTCTTACCCCTTAAAGTGTATGTTTGTTTTACTGGCTACTAAAAGAACCTGGGTTCTTTAAAACTAGCTGCTGTCGTGCATTCAAAGACAGCACTAGTTTTTATTCTTCCCTTTTCCCAAAGAACCTTATCTTCTCTTTCAACAAAGAACCTTATACTCCCTTTCCCCAAAGAACCCTATCCTCCTTTTTCCTAAAGAACCTTATCCTCCCTTTCCCCAAAGAACCTTATCCTCATTTTCCCAAAAGAAAATTATCCTCCCTTTTCCCAAAGAACCTTATCCTCCCTTTCCCCAAAGAACCTTATCCTCCTTTTCCCCAAAGAACCTTATCCTCCTTTTCCCAAAAGAATTTTATCCTCCTTTTCTCCAAAGAACTTTAATAGATCAAAATCAAAGCGTCATTCTAAAGCTAAACATGATTCCTTAAGTTGTATTGATACCTTAGTCACAGCATTCTCCTCCCTAAATTATTTATGTTGACAGCTCTGTTCACCACCATATCTGTACAGCTGGTGGTGCCATTTCTGTCATGCAGAGTGACGGCTCCTGTATAGAAATTGGAGCATGCCTCAACAACTGGGCTTCAACTTTTCAAATTGTACAAATTGCACTCAAATATGTTCCTGTATCTAAAGTTGACATTTAATTGTAAGCAATTCTCTATCTATAAATGCTCTTAATTCTGTATCTCAATTATATCTCCTGTTTGTGTCAGAAGCCAGACACAGGTACGGTAGAATTGTACAGTGGAGTCAGAGTACACCAATTTTCTGGCACCCTTGGTTCCACAGCTGTGGCAAATTATCTTTTATTTCAGACCAACAGAGGTCAAGTAATAATAATTCAGCACTACACCTCTGACCTACTAACTATACACCTCCCGTGACTCTAAAGTGCCATGGTTTATTAATTCCTGTACAGTGGTCCCCCGCCTAACGAACACCCCGGAAATCGTACAATTATGCAAGTACAGTGGTCCCTCGGTTTTCGCCGAAAATTCGTTCCAGAATGCTGCTCAAGTGCCATTACCAAACGAATTTACTTCCTTAAGAAATAATGTCACGTAGGTTAGTCTATTTCAGACCCCAAAAAATACACTTGCAACAGCACTTACGAAAATACACTTACATAAATGTTCGAGTTTGGAGATGCACGAAAACCGAGGGACCACTGTATAATATTGTAAGTGCTTGTGGAAGTGTATTTTTGGGGGTCTGAAATAGACTAACCTACGTGACATTATTTCTTAAGGAAGTAAATTTGTTCGGTAATGGCACTTGAGCAGGCTTCTGGAATGAATTTTGTTCGTTAGGCGGGGACCACTGTACTTGCAAAGAATGTTGCAGTACTACTGCTCCCAGAGTGCTCTGATCTTTCCCTCTGTTATTTTTCGTGGAATGAATAAAGATTATTAGCTCTTGTTCCATCACAAAGATAGTTGTTCCAGCTCTGATTAATTCACTAAAGCGCTCGGTTAATTTATCAACAGTAAGTCTCGGCTATACCAATGACATTTCTTTCTTAGAAGCAATAGTTAGGGTTAAATGTATGCAAAATAAGCTAAGAATCACACAATCTGGGGGATCACTCCAACAACTGCAGTATAAACACATGCTCTATGCAAAACCATCTGTGGCTGCCCAGCAAACTAGCCTGGCAGTCATAGGAATTTCAAGTGCACTCGTAATTTTGCTACAAGAGACTAAAAGAGATGCTGGACCACTGGAAAAACTGGTGGTGTAACTGTAGAACTAATGAATTGGCAAAAATAATACACCTTCAAGCTGGTTCTACCTATTGTAAATACAATAACTCAACCACTTAAACTTATATAAATTCAAATCAATCAAATCAAATCAAATTTTTATTTCCTTGCAAGTTTACAATGTGGTTGACATATTGTAGGAAGTATATTTACATAGGCAGTTTACAGTGAGGGTTTACAATGATTTGCAGTTTACAGTGAGGGTTTACAATGATTTGCAGTGCAGAGAGAGCCACTATCATGCATTGGCATTATGGGCAGTCTAAACTTAATAGATTACCGATTACTTAACACTAGACTTACCATATCTTGCTAAAATATTGATTATAATGAATAATAAACAACTCATGATTTTTAGATCATAAACTCTTCAACAGTTGTTTATCACTGTAACTCACTTAGCTGTAAAAACGTTGGAGCTCAGTCCCTGGACCCAAAATGTGCTCCTGTAATCTGTTGACTACTTCCTACAGGATAGGTATTGGGTACAGTATATATACAGTTTGAATATATGTACACTGTACCCAATATAATCTTTCAAGGGAGAGCCTTGATGCCAGCAAAGGGGTCTTGGCCTAGGGAACTGGATATATACATGTACCTGGAGAGGGTTTTGGGGATCGACGCCCCCACAGCCTGGTCTGTGACCAGGCCTCATGGTGGATCAGAGCCTCATCAATCAAGCTGTTACTGTTGGCTGCACACAAACCAATGTAAAAACCACAGCCCAGCTGGTCAGGTACTGACTTTAGGTGCCTGTCCAGTGCTTTCTTGAAGACAGCCAGGGGTCTATTTGTAATCCTTTTATGTATGCTGGGAGACAGTTGAACACTCTTAGGCCCCCTGACACTTAATGTGTTGTCTCTTAGTGTACTCGTGGCACCCCTGCTGTTCATTGGGGGGATGTTGCATCTCCTGCCCAGTCTTCTGCTTTCATAGAGAGTGATTTTCGTGTGCAAATTTGGGACTAGTCCCTCTAGGATTTTCCAAGTGTATATTATCATTACGTTTCTCACCTGCACTCCAGGGAGTACAAATCAAGGGACTTCAAATGTTCCCAGTAATTTAGGTGCTTTATCGTTTTTATACGTATACAGTGGACCCCCGGTGTTCGTGATGCTCCAAACTCGAACAATTATGTAAGTGTATTTTTGTAAGTGCTTTTGTAAGTGTATTTTTGGGGGTCTAAAAGGACTAGTCTAATTTACATTATTCCTTATGAGAATAAATTTGTTTGGTAATGGCACTTGAACAGCATTCTGGAACGAAAAAATCACGAACACCGGGGGTCCACTGTACTGTGAAAGTTCTCTGTACATTCTTCAGGTCTGCAATTTTGCCTGCTTTGAAAGGGGCCATTAATGTGCAGCAATATTCCAGCTTGGAGAGAATAAGCGATTTAAAGAGAATCATCATGGGCTTGGCATCCCTAATTTTGAAAGTTCTCACTATCCATCCTATCATTTTCATCGCAAATGTGGTGAATGCATTGCCGTGATCTTTGAAAGTGAGATCCTCTGATATTATCACTCCCAGGTCCTTCACATTAGTTTTTCGCTCTATTGTGTGATAAGAATTTCTTTTATACTCCAATACACTTGATTTCCTCAAGTTTTCCATATCGGAGTATAATTGAAATTTCTTTTCACTGAACTTCATATTGATTTCCGTGGCCCATGTAAAGATTTGGTTGATGTCTGCTTGGAGTCTTTCAGTGTCAATGATGGATGACACTGTCATGCAAATTCAGGTGTCATCCGCAAAGGAAGACAAGGTGCTGTGGCTTACATCTCTTGTCTATGTCAGATATGAGGATAAGGAATAGGATGGGGGCGAGTACTGTGCCTTGTGGAACAGAGCTTTTCACTTTGGCTGCCTCAGAATTTACTCTGTTTACTATAACTCTTTGTTGTTCTATTTGTTAGGAAGTTACAGATTCATCTACCAACTTCTCCTGTTATTCCTTTATCATGCATTTTATGCGCTATTACACCATGGTCGCATTTGTCGAAGGCTTTCGCAAAGTCTGTGTATGATACATCTGAATTTTGTTTGTCCTCCAGTGCATCTAAGACCTTGTCATAGTGGTCCAGTATTTGGGACAGGCAGGAGCGACCTGCTCTAAATCCATGTTGCCCTGGGTTGTGTAACTGATAGATAGCTAGGTGGGTGGCAATCTTGCTTCTTAGAACCCTTTCAAAGATTTTAATAAGAACATAAGAACATAAGAAAGAAGGAACACTGCAGCAGGCCTACTGGCCCATGCGAGGCAGGTCCAAATCTCCAACGGCTTAAGCCAATGCCCCGACCCAGCCAGGTCAGGTTACATTCACTTAAGGAAGGAGCACTGCATCTGACCTAGTAGCACAACCTAGTCAGGACCAATTCACACCCAACCGCACCCACTCATATAATTGTCCAGCCGACCACCTGGTCAGGTCACTTCCACTTAAGGAATTAGTACAGGTCAGGTTACATTCACTTAAGGAAGGAGCACTGCATCTGACCTAGTACAAGCTCACACCCATCCACACCCACTCATGTATTTATCTAACCTATTTTTAAAACTACACAACGTCTTAGCATCTATGACGGTACTCGGAGTTTGTTCCACTCATCCACAACTCTATTACCAAACCAGTGCTTTCCTATATCCTTCCTGAATCTGAACTTTTCCAACTTGAAACCATTGCTGCGAGTCCTGTCTTGGTTGGATATTTTCAGCACGCTATTTACATCCCCTTTGTTTATTCCTGTTTTCCATTTGTACACCTCAATCATATCCCCCTAATTCTACGCCTTTCTAGAGAGTGCAGATTCAGGGCCCTCAGTCTATCCTCATAGGGAAGATTTCTGATACATGGGATCAACTTTGTCATCCTCCTCTGTACGTTTTCCAGTGCATTTATATCCATTCTGTAATACGGTGACCAGAACTGTGCAGCATAATCTAAATGAGGCCTAACCAAAGATATATAGAGTTGAAGAACAACCTGAGGACTTCTGTTATTTATACTTCTTGATATGAAGCCAAGGATTCTGTTAGCTTTATTGCGAACACTTATGCACTGTTGTCTAGGCTTCAGATTACTACTAACCAGAACTCCTAAATCCTTCTCGCAATTACAAGTAATAAGATCTATATTATTCAGCTTATATGTGGCATGGTTATTGTCCTGCCCAACATTTAGAACTTTGCATTTGTTTACATTAAACTGCATCTGCCACTTCTCCGACCACTGCATCAGTCTATTCAAATCATCCTGGAGTGCTCTAATGTCCTCGTTTGAATGAATTGGACGGCCTATTTTGGTGTCATCAGCAAATTTACTTATGCTACTATTTATTCCCT
Organism: Cherax destructor; assembly: GCA_009830355.1. Lineage (NCBI taxonomy): Eukaryota > Metazoa > Arthropoda > Malacostraca > Decapoda > Parastacidae > Cherax > Cherax destructor. Next base: position 35,621 of record WNWK01003633.1, read on the forward strand.
CATCTATGTCGTTTATGTAAATTGTAAACAACAGGGGCCCAAAACTGACCCCTGTGGAACACCGCTGAGACACGCCCCATTCTGATTTCTCTCCATTTATGCAAACTCTCTGCCGCCTATTAGTCAACCATGCCTCTACCCAGGAAAAATTTCTCCTCCTATTCCGTGTGCCTTAAGTTTCTCAGTAGCCTCTGATGTGGAACTTTATCGAAAGCCTTACTGAAGTCCATATACACAATATCATATTCATTACCATGATCTACTTCCTCAAACACCTTAGTGAAAAAGTTAGTAAATTCGTAAGACATGAACGCCCTTTGTAAAACCGTGTTGAGATTCATTAATCAATTTATGCTTTTCAAGATGGCTACGAATTGCCTCGGCAATTATTGATTCCATAAATTTACCAACTATGGAGGTAAGGCTTATTGGTCTATAGTTCAAGCTAAGGACCTGTCACCTGCCTTGTAAATAGGTATTACATTTGCCCTTTTCCACTTGTCTGGCACTATGCCAGTTTGTAGTGATATATTGAAAAGATTTGCCAAAGGTTTGCTAAGTTCCTCTTTACATTCCTTTAAAACTCTTGCAAACAGTTCATCAGGGCCTGGGATTTGTTAGGTTTTAATTTCTCTATTTGTCTGAGGACCATGTCACTAGTTACCCCAATCGAGCATAGTCTGTTATCTTCCAGTTCTACATAATTTATTATTTCTGGAATTCTGCTAGTATCTTCCTGAGTAAAAACTGAGAGGAAGTAAGTATTGAAAATTTCACACATATCCTTATCACTGTCCGTGATCTGTCCTGAGTTACTCTTAAGTGGGCCTATCTTGTCCCTAATCTTACTTCTGTATACCTGAAAGAACCCTTTGGGTTAGTCTTCGAATCCCTTGCACCTTAGCCTCATAATCCCTTTTTGCTTTTCTTATTCCTTTTTTATTTCTCTCTTTAATTGAAAATATTGATTTCTTATCTGTCCATCCCCTCTTTTGATACGCCTATATATGCCTCTCTTTGACCAATGAGATGTTTTAATCTATTGTTCATCCATTTAGGATCATTTTTGTTAGATCTAATTTCCCTACTTGGAACAAAAGTTGTCTGGGCAGCTAGAACTATGCTCTGAAAAACGTCATATTGGCAACCAAAACCACCTACCTGACCCATAGTCAGGTCATCCCAATTAGCCCACCTAGGTAATTTCTCAGCCCCATGAAGTCGGCTACACGAAAGTCTGGAACTGAGACTTGATTGCAGTTACCTGGGTAATTCCATGATATATTAAAACTAAGTGATTTGTGATCGCTTTCCCAAGCTCTTCATTAACCTCAAGATTATTAATTAGTGATTCTTTGTTAGCAAGAACCAAATCAAGCAAGTTGCTACCTCTAGTTGGTTCTGTCACAAACTGTTTTAAAAACAATCCTGAACCGTATCAAGAAAGTCACTAGACTCAAGATTACCTGTCACATTGTTCCAATCAATGTGTCTAAAGTTAAAATCTCCCATTAACACAACATTTTCATATCTAGACGCCTTATGAATTTCGTCACATAGCAGCTTACTGCGCTCCCTATCCAGGCTTGGGGGTCTGTAAATCACACCCAAAATTAATTTTTCACGACCTCGAGAAACTGTAGCCAAACAGATTCTGTGTCAGCTGTTTCTAATCTTATATCTTGTCTAACACAACAATTTAAATTATCTCTGACATACATCGCCACTCCACCACCCTTCCTGTTGACCCTATCAGTGTGGAATAGTTTGTAACCCTGAATGTTGCACTCGGAAGGCATTTCTCTATCTTTCAGGTTGAACCAGGTCTCTGTTATAGCAATAATATCTATATTACCTGCACTTGCAAGTAATCTTAGCTCATCTATCTTATTTCTTAGACTCCTACTATTTGTATAGTAAACCTCAAGGGAGCTAGTCACTCGTTGCCCTCTACTATCTCTCTTTGTTTGTTGATCAATTGTTTTGCATTTACAAACAACTTTATTTTGAATCTTATCTTTTAAACATAACCCTGGGGTATCCTGGAAATATCTGCTGTTTCCAGGCCTAATACCACAGCCTGATTGTTTCCACAAACACCCATACCTCTATAATCTATCAGTTTAAAGTCCTAGACAAGTCTCCAATGACCCCTCAATCGAATTGGCTAATGCAACCACTCCAGCCCCAGAGAGATGAACCCCATCCCTTGCATACATATCACGTTTGCCATAGAATTTGTCCCAGTTATCAATGAATGGAATTGCAAGTTCCTTGCAGTACCTGTCTAGCCAGCAATTTATACCAATTGCCCTAGACATCCATTCATTGCCCACTCCCTTTCTAGGCAAAATGCTACATATGATTGGGATACCTCCCTTAGACCTAACGACTTCTATGGCTGACCTATACTTATCTAGTAGCTCCTGTCTTCTGCCCTTCCCAATGTCATTACCACCAGCACTAAGACAGATAATAGGCTTGTTCCCATTACCTGACATAATATTATCCAACCTGCTGACTATGTCACCAATACCAGCTCCTGGGAGGCACACCTCTGTCTGACCTTCCTGTCTCTGTTACAAAAGGCACGGTCCATATATCTTACCTGAGAGTCTCCCACAATCAGAATATTCTTACCTTGATTAGCAGGGGAGTCAGTGGTACCTTTAACCTCACTGACCACTGAAGTACACTCGTCCTGGAGAACAGAGAATCGATTTCCTACCTTCACATCTTCACTATTAACCTTCTTTATCTTCCTTCTTCCTGAATTGTGAACCACTTGCCACTTAAAGCGGCTGCCACTTTCACTGTTGGTAACCATTTCCTCCTTACCAGCTCCAACCATCTCACACTCACTCCCACACCCATCTAGGCGAAGCTTCAGCCTCCTATTTTCCTCCTGAAGTAGTAGAACCTCCTTCTTCAACACTTCAACCTGAGATTCTAAAACACTGCAGTGAGCCATGTGCTCGGTATCACCCCACGCTAATTCCCAGACAGCTTAGGACAGGTATGACCACACGTGACCACTGACCTCAGCGTACTGACCACTGACGTTAGTGCTATAGGTCTGTAATTCTTTGCAATTGCTTTACTGCCACCTTTGTGGAGGAGGTATGTCTGTTGTTTTTAGTGACTGTGGGATGATCCCTGTGTCCATGCTCCCTCTCCATAGAATGCTGAAGGCACATGAAATGGGCTTCTTGCAGTTCTTGATGAACACGAGAGTTCCACGAGTCTGGGCCTGAGGTCGAGTGCATGGGCATGCCATTTATTGCTATTAGGATAATATCAGAGATTTTTTAATTGAGCACATTTTGAGTCTCGGTCGTTAAAAAAATTTCTTTAGATTTTTTTATTTTTAGTCCGGTTAATGGCTCACTAAACACTGAGTCATATTAGAACTTGAGTATCTCACTCATTTCTTTGCTGTCATCTGTGTAAGTCCTATCTCATCTAAGCAGATTTGGCATAAAAGAAATATTTTGGGTTTTTTCCAGTTTCAATGATGGCTTTAAGTTCTTCCTGAGTTTCTTGCCTCCTGTATGATTCCTTAAGCTTAAGTTCGATATTTGCTATTTCTCTGGCCAGTGCCTCCCTTCATATTTCAGATATACTGGCCCCTTTCAGCAGCTCTGTGATTCTTCATCTTCGCCTGTATAGGGAGCGTCTCTCTCTTTCTAGTTTACATCTTCTCTTCCTTTTTCTTAAATGAATGTGCCTTGAGCATACCTCAAGTGCCACAGAATTAATTCTTTCTAGGCAAAGGTTTGGATCTGTGTCGTTAGGATATCTTCCCAGCTTGTTTCATTTAGGACATGGTTGGCTTGATCCCACTGTATATTTTGTTATTGAAGTTGAATTTGGTGAAGGCACCTTTATAACTGGTCACCTTTTGCTGGTCAGGAGCCCTGCATATACATGTCTCTACCTCTTATTATGTTGTGGTCTGAGTGTATTGTCTTTGACACTGTTATATTTCTTTACTTCCTGGAATAAGCCTGACTGCTTCCTATTCCTCATGTGCTGTATGACCTCTACGAATTTAGGGCTTTCCCTGGGGAAAATAATAAAAATACTGTAGACCTGATGTAGGCTATGGGAGTATTATCATTATTTTTATATTCCTATGGAGGAGATAAACCAGTAGGAGTCATGCACCAATTGGGGAACTGGAGGTAATCAGGTTTGATTTAAGAGGAGAGTAGCTTCACTTCTTTGGATCACAAATGCTTTAAAGTTACTGCAAGTCATCAGTGAGGAGAGCCAAGAGTTCTCCCTCAGTGAAACAAAGTGCCCTTGATATCAAGAGCACACTTATATAAGCTGTTTTATTAAACATTTAATACAAATCTACGTAACACTGAGGCAGCGGTGATTTGTATGAATGATATATACGATATATACACTGAGAGGTGTATGTAAAAAAAAAATTTTAACATGTCAGCCGTTTTCCACTGAGGCAGGGTGGGCCAAAAAGAAAGAAAGAAAAAACTTTCATCATCATTCAACACTTTCACCATCACTCATACATAATCACTGTCTTTGCAGAGGCGCTCAGATATGACAGTTTAGATGTCCCTCCAAACTGCTAATATCCCAAACCCCTCCTTTGAAGTGCAGGCACTGGACTTCCCATTTCCAGGACTCAAGTCCGGCTAACCGGTTTCCCTGAATCCTTTCATAAAATATTACCCTGTTCACACTCCAACAGCTCGTCAGGTCCCAAAAACCATTTGCCTCCATTCACTCTTATCTAACATGCTCACGCACGCTTTCTGGAAGTCCAAGCCCCCTTACCCACAAAACCTTTACCCCCTCCCTCCATCCTTTTTGAGGACGACCCCTACCCCACCTTCCTTCCCCTACAGATTTATACGCTCTCCAAGTCATTCTACTTCATTCCATTCTCTCTAAATGACCAAACCACCTCAACAGCCCTTGTTCAGCCCTCTGACTAATACTTTTAGTAACTCCACACCTCCTCCAAATTTCCACACTACGAATTCTCTGCATAATATTTACACCACACATTGCCCTTAGACACGACATCTCCACTGCCTCCAGCCGCCTCCTCACTGCAGAATTTAAAACCCAAGCTTCACATCCATATAAGTGTTGGTACCACTATACTCTTGTGCATTCCCTTCTTTGCCTCCATGGATAACGTTTTTTGTCTCCACAGATACCTCAACACACCCGTCACCTTTTTTCCTTCATCAATTCTATGGTTAACCTCATCCTTCATAAACCCATCCACTGACAAGTTAACTCCCAAATATCTGAAAACATTCACTTCTTCCATACTCCCCTCCCTCCAATGTGATATCCAATTTTTCTTTATCTAAATAGTTTGATACCCTCATCACCTTACTCTTACATATGTTCACTTTCAACTTTCTACCTTTACACACCCTCCCAAACTTGTCCACTAACCTTTGCAACTTTTCTTTAGAATCCCCCAAAAGCAAAGTATCATCAGCAAAAAGTAACTGTGTCAACTCCCATTTTGTATTTGATTCCCTATAATTTAATCCCACCTCTCTCCCCAACACCCTAGCATATACAGTGGTACCTCGAGTTACGATGGTCCCCAAAATCGCCCTTTTATGTAAGTTTATTTTTTTAAATGCTTTTGTAAGTATATTTTTGGGGGTGTAAAAGGACTAGTCTATTTTACATTATTCCTTATGGGGATAAATTTGTTTGGTAATGGCACTTGAACAGCATTCTTGAACGAAAAATATCGTAACTCGAGGGACTACTGTACTTCTTAACTACATTCTTACAACTCAATACTATACGTAAACTCAGGTACCTACTGTACTTATTACAATCCATCTATATGTTAAACAACTCATGGTGACATACATCCCTTCCTAAGACCTACTTTACTGGAAGTAACTCCTCCTCACACTAACCTGAGCCTCACTATATATATATGCTGACTTAATCCCTTTTTTTTTTTAGGCATTAAAGTATTCTTGAGTGGTGATGTACAGGTGACATGAAGCCTTAATGATTAAAGCAACCAAGACCAGCATCAGGTGATTATTTCCTGGCTAGTACTTGTAGAAATAAATATTAAAAAATCTTAAAATAAAAATAAAAAGATGTAAACAATGGTGATGAATAAGACATATGCAACAACTGGGTATCTTCATTGACAAAACATTTTGCCTGTACAGCGGGCTTCTTCAGTCAAATAAAAATTTGATTTTCATACGGAAGACAGTGGGAAAAATTGAGAGGGAGTCTTAAGGTGTTCAGTCCCCCCAGTCTTAAAATTACCTCTGCACTTATTTCATCATCTCCAGTATTAAAATCATCTGTGTATTTGACTACAGAAGCCTGCTGTGCAGATGAAACATTTTGACAATAAACATACCTATGTGTTGCACCTGTCTTGTTCATCACCTTCTTAATAACTCCTTAAGAAATCCCACTTAACTCAAGATCAGTGAATCAATTCGAAGTATTAATACGTACCTAAATTTTACTTTTGTTCATTTAGCTACCTCTCATTTTTTGTACATTAAAAAACTCCCACTTAATAACCCATGTCTAGTTCTTAAGTAGTCTTTGAGCATTAAGATTAGTCTGCCCAAAATGCACTGCATGTCAGTAGCTTTTTTTGTGCCTGATGACAATATTTCATTAAATGTAAACCATGTTACCTGTATATATACTGTAGAAAATAAATAAATATACAGTGGTACCTCTACTTACGAGCAGCTCCCAACTCGAACAATTATGTAAGTGTATTTTTGTAGGTGCTTTTGTAAGTGTATTTTTGGGGGTCTGAAATGGATTAATCTAATTTTCATTATTTCTTATGGGAAAAAATTCCTTCGGTATCGGCACTTGAATAGCCGTCTGGAACGAATTAAGCTCATAACTCAAGGTACTACTATATTATTATTACGTGAGCCATGGTGACCTGACCTGGAGCCATGGTGACCTGACCTGGAGCCATAGTGACCTCACCTGGAGCCACAGTGACCTCACCTGGAGCCATGGTGACCTTACCTGGAGCCACGGTGACCTCACCTGGAGTCACAGTGACCTCACCTGGAGTAGCTGGGCATCACCCTCGGTGACGGAGAGTGTCAGATTGCTGAAGACTTCTTTGGTACAGCAGATCACCTGTTGATTCTTGTCACAGGTAATCACCGACTCATGCTCAATGTTGAATAACTTGGAGATGATGGAGGATGAGTCATTCAGCTGTGAGACAAAATAAGTGCAAAAAAATATCATCTTCCAAAAGTACACCTGCAGTTGTATTATTATAAAGAAAGGGAGGATAGCTCCACCTCCTGGGATCAAGAGCACTTCACCAGCATCAAGGAATCTCCCCCGCCCCTTGAAAGATGGGAAACACATAACATAGACATCACGTACACCAAGAGGTGTATGTCTCTCAGTGTATATACACTGAGAGTTTGCTTTAATCCCTGTTTTAGAGATGAAAGTATTCTTGACTGGTGGTGAACAGGTTACAAGCAGTCTTAATGACCCTTGTGTAGTTGATAGGCATTTAACCCCATTAACTGCCTTATCACTAACAGCTTAGCTGATCTGAGACCTGGCCATAATTAATGGATGGAGGATCGAGCCTCCACCACTCCTTGCACTAAATGACCCACACGGACAGAGGACCAAGCCTACACCACTCTTTGAATGAAATACACAACAACAAAGTACCTTGTCAGCTTGCAAGACTGGTGAATGCTTCACTCTCCCTTATTCTAGGTTTAAGATAGTGTAAAATACTCACTTTCACAAGGTCATTGTGTAGCCAGGTCAGGAGGCCAGCCAGGAGGTCATGAGCATCATGTTGATGTGACCCTCGAAATTCCTCATCTAGGTCCTCAATAACATTCTGTGTGATATTACATTGAGTCAAAAATACTCATCTTGATATCTTATGGCTAGTGTATAAGTTAGTACATTTACAAACAAGTAAAATAGAAACTCATGACCTCTACCTATTGACAGCATTATAAGAGGAATCTTAGTCAATACACAAATAACCCACACACAGGAGAAAGATACTTATGACGATGTTTCAATCCGACTTGGACCGTTAATGGTCCACGTTGAGTCAAAGCGTTGTTATAAGCGACTCTCTCCTCTGTGTAGGTTATTTGTGTACTGTTCCAATTATAGTAGTATTCTGCCTTTTTATTCTTCAATCTTAGTCAATATTTGAACAAACCATTCTGAACTCACCAGATAAGCACATAGTACCAGTATTAACCCTTTCGGGGTCGGTGCCGTACTAGTACGTTTTACGAGCAGGGGTTGGTGCCGTACTAGTACGCCCAAATTCTAGCGGCCTCAATTTAAGCAGAAAACGTCTGATAGGCATACATATGAAAGAATGGGTCTGTGTGGTCAGTGTGCACAGTATAAAAAAAATCCTGCAGCACACACTGCATAATGAGAAAAAAAAATCTCTGACCGTTTTTTTTTATTAAAACAGCGACTTTGCAGTCGATTTTCGTATGGTATTTATTGATGTATTCTCGTTTTCTTGGTCTTATTTGATAGAATGGAAAATATATTACAGAAATAGAGATGATTTTGATTGGTATGACAATGACAAGTACCTTGAAATTGAGCTCAAAGTAGCGAAAATGTTCGATTTTTGACAATGTTCAAGAGTAAACAAATCACACCATGCGTCCAATACACATCAACTGGCGAGTCTTATATTCATGCACAAGTGCTCTGATATTATTTATACCATTTTTACAATGATGCAGTTGTATACATAACAGTAAATCTTCTATTTTTGTGTGAGAATAAAAATTCAAAATGGAAAGCAAAAGTAATGGAACAGGGGCCTGGAGACGTGGCTAATGAACAGAGAACATGTTATTTTAGTGCCAGGAATGTCTGCCTTGTTTACTCTGGACCCTATTTTGAAATTGGCATCGTTTGAAATTTGTGTGAAATTGGAAAATTGCCATTTTCTGAACACTATTTTGGGTAGATGAAATTGGTAAATAGGCGGTTTCTTGTACTCAATCGATTGAAGAAATGGAGTTCTAGCGAAATAGCTATAATTTTAGGAGACTGAAACATTGGAATTTGTCGAAAATAAAGCTCGAAGTGGGTGACATCGCCGATGCGTCAGTGTCATAGATACCGCGAACTTCGCGAAAGCATAATTCCGTTAGTTTTCGATCAAATTTCATAATTTTGGTGGCATTATGATCGGAAAAAGATTCTCTATCATTTCATAAGAAAAAATAATTTTTTTTTTCCAAAAAATTTTCGACCCCAGGAACACGTTTCCGAGAAGGCCTGTCGACCCCCAAAGGGTTAAATTAGTCCCATTTATTCCTTATATGGAATTATTATGTTTTGCCCTTACCTTCAGACTATTGATCTTCTTGAAGATATCCTTCCCTGCACCAGTAGAAAGAGCTTTAAAGACTTGAGCTACAGCAAGGACCACCTTTCCTTTTTGTTCACTCTTGGAATTTATGTATTTCCTGGTGGATGAAAATTAGTTGGAGATATTAGTGTCTTTATCTAGGAAGTAGGTTGGTAGATAGCAATCGCCCAGGGAGGTACTACCATCTTGCCAAGTGAGTGTATAACAGAAACCTGTACTAATTGTTTTACATGATGGTAGGATTGCTGGTGTCTTTTTTCTGTCTCATAAACATGCAAGGTTTCAGGTACGTTTAGCTACTTCTACTTACACTTAGGTCACACTACACATGCATGTACAAGCATATATATACACACCCCTCTGGGTTTGCTTTATTTTCTTACTGGTTCTTTTTCTGGTTTATTTCCACTTATATCCATGGGGAAGTGGAATAGACTTCTTCCTCCGTAAGTCATGCGTGTTGTAAGAGGCGACTAAAATGCCAGGAGCAAGCGGCTAGTGACCCCTTCTCTTGTACACATTACTAAACTTAAAAAGGGAAATGTTCGTTTTTCTTTTTAGGTCACCCTGCCTAGGTGGGATACAACTGGGTCGTTAAAAAAATAAATTGTCTTTACTGCCCTTGCTATTCATCAGTTCTTGGCCTCTGTCCCTATTCTCAGCATATCCCAACGTTGATTATTCTGACCACAGCACCTGCTGCAATGGCTTCAGCTTGCTCGAAATGCTCTGCATAACCATGGGCTTTCTGCATGCATAATAGCGTTACCCATTTCTGTACAATGTATCATGTGAAAATAAATTTTTGAATTTTGAATTTGAATGTTATCATCCGAGTCTTGAATGAAGTATTCTAACTTGCATGAGTTATGCATTAACTATTCTTACCTGTATGCGATATTTACACATCTTGGTCTCGAATTACATTTTATCATGAGTCAGTATCAAGTGTTCTCACCTATGAATTATATAAGAAATATTCTCATCTCAGGGAATGTTTTTCACCAGTCTGAATCAGGAATAAAATAAATTAATCTATTAGTCAAGTATGAAAAAGTCCTCATGTGCAAAAATTATGAACAAGTCACCTCAACACCTGATGCCTGATACCTAGCAGTAAATAGATACCTAGAGTTCAGCCAACTGTTGTGGGATGCATCCTGGAAAAAAAGACTTAAAAAGAATCCCAATGGAAATAAGCTTGATTTTTTTTTGAATGCACAAATATCCCGCACACAGGAAAGAGAAACTTATGACAGCATTATGGACCGACTTGAGCCAAGTTGGACTGAAACATCGTCATAAGCTTCTCTCGCCTATGTGCGGGTAATCTATGTAGTACTGTGCTAGTCATGGCATTGTGCCTTTTAATTCTTTTTTGTGTGATCCTGGGTTATTTCCCACAGGTCACTAATAAAGAAAACTTCTTCATCTCCCCTGCATAAATTAATCGTACAGTATTTGTATGAATCATGACTGAAGTACTCTCCCACTGCATACAACACTCAGCTGCACACAAGCCTTACCTGTATGAAGTGTCCTTAGCTGTATATTCTCACCTGAATTCGTCATGGATTAAGTAATCTCTCAGAGTGTTTATGCTATAGAGACACTGGATGATGGAATTTATGTAGCAGGTGTTGCCCAGGTTGGGGAGGCCAGACAGGGAGGCCACTTGCTGAATAAAAAAAAAAACAGAAGGTCAACTCAAACAGAGAAAGAGGAAAATGAAGACAAGGCATAGAGATGAGGACAAATGTTAATTTCCAAGAGATAGGATGAGAAAGATAAGATGCCTTAGCTTTCCGCTAAAAGATAATGAGTTTCTATAGGGAGGAAGAGGATATTTCCATAAAAAAAAAGATAGGATTTTTCCTTAAAACAAGTTGAAGTTTCCCTAAATAAGGATACAGCAGTATGTTTCCCCAAATGTGAAGAATAAGTATCCACAAAAGACAGGAAGATTCTTTAAACAAGAATGGTATGTTTCCATAAACATGGTTCAGAAGTTTTCAACACTTGAGGTAAGGAAGTATCTTAAAAAATTATACATTATCTTTTTACCACATAATTACTTTCATTTATTTTGGTATATACTGTAATATACTCTTTGAAAAATTCCTTGAGTGAATGTTCCCCTAACAGTAGTTAGTATAATGCCAGAAACTCTGGAAAAATAGCCTAGTATGCCTAATGTATATAACTCATGTCCAGTGTAAATATCTTAATGGAGCACCTTTTTCAGTCTCTCTGATCAGTGTGCTCCTAAAACACTGATTAATCTTCATTGTAATGTTTACTGAAAAATATGCTTCATTGTAGTGTTTATATGCTGAATAATATGCCTCATTGTAATGTTTACACGACTGAATAATATGCTTTATTGTAATGTTTATGTGGCTGAATAATATGCTTCATTGTAATGTTTATGTGGCTGAATTCATTGTGTAACTAACTTACTGCATAAGTTACTTAACCAGCAAAATGTTGGAACCAGGACCTGTACCCTATTATACACATCAAACCATGGAATGGGTGGGGTTGGAACCCATGGGTTCAAAACCCCACCCATTTCATGGTTTGTTTGCAATTGTGTTATTACGATTTCATGACCCCTATTATATGTGTTCGTTTGTAATCTTTTGAGTACAGACTATGGGGATAATAGGATGAATGATGCTGTCAAACTAAGTAACTCATGCTCTAAAAGAGAATATGTAGCTTCTCTTTCCTGAGTGACACAGTCATTAGAAGCAGTTCATAGTGAAGACTGTAACAGCCAACTACACTATACAGTGGACCCTCGGTTTTCGTTCACCTAAAAACTCGAACAATTATGTAAGTGTATTTTCGTAAATGCTTTTGTAAGTGTATTTTTGGGGGGGTCTGAAATGACTAATCTAATTTACATTTGTCCTTATGGGAACAAATTCGTTCGGTAACGGCACTCATACAGCATTCTGGAAAGAATTTTCGACGAACACCGAGGGTCCACTGTAATCTGACTCAATAATAACACTGATAACACCTCTACATATGATTTGATCACTTCATTATTATACTGGGTTTATCACTTACGAGTATAATAATGTTGTTACACAACTTTGAGGCTAAACTGAATAGTTCACCGAATGTCTGCAAGAGATTAAGACTATGGGAAAGAAAAACCCACATGGAGACAAAAACAAGGAAAAATGGATGTTTGTTCATTTCGATCTCCGGTTCAGGTCCTCTTCACTAGAAGAGGTTCTCAGTTGAAGGTCAAAATATACAGACAATATCCTTCCTTATTTCTGCCTCCGGGTAGGTTTTTCTGTCCCATTAACCAGTGTTCATCACACTTTGATGCACCAAAATTAAGATGGTTCATATACTAAAATTCTGTATTAACATTTAACAGTATAACTGGACCCTGCAGTCAGATGCCATAGAATCATATTGATGCCTAATGTCAAAGGATTAGCTTGATAGTGAAGGACTCTTCATTAAAGAAACTGGAGCTAACTTCCCCTTCCTAGGATTAAACCTGATTATCTCCTATTCCTCAGACACAACAATACTTATTGATTTAATATTTCTTCATAAATAAACTAATAATATTACAGTATCCATAATTTTTTAAATACACAGATTTTTTTTTGACAATGCATAGATAACATTGTGTCCATACACTTCCTGCTAAGGCTTATACTCTGAAGGACAAAGAAGTCTTACCAAGGAATCTCTTTCATTCCTCCTGTAGGATCCAGAGCGAACTCTGTTGTGTTGGGTTGTGGTAGTGCTCTTCCGCAGCTCCTGGTGTGCCTTCTCCAGTTGTTTGGTCAGGAGGGCTATCTCACGGTCTCCAACCTCCCTCTCCTTCTCTCTCTCTTGCCTCTCAGCCTCAAGTTTGTTGCTTAGCTCCTCCACCTGCTGCTTGTGCCTTGTCTGCCAGCAACCACATGCAGGGAAAATTATACATGTTTGGGTAATGTTGTATATACAGAAAAATGGTATGGTGGTGCTGACAAGATGTGGAAAAAGACATTTATGTACAATTCAAGACATTTATTAAGAGAAAATGTTTTGCCAAGAGTGTCTTCTTCAGTCCCAATGATTAGGAATGAAGAAGCTACACATGGCAAAATGTTTCCTCTCATAAATGTCCTGAACTGTACATAAGTATCTTTTTCCACACTGTATATACAGAATATAATTTTGCTATTGCAGAAATTTCAGAGTACATTTAAATAAGTAGAGGTTATGGATACAGTAGCATACTGCCAACAGTAGCAAAGAAAAGAAACAGACAACAGGTAACAATGTTTTTCTCTATATAGAGCCTCATCATATCAAGTGAACTGATAAAGCTCTACATAAAGCAAAACTTGCCACAGAAAAAGTTTGCTGTGTAACTGTGTTTTTTCTTCACCAAGTAATGGTCATTCTCACTGGCGATCATAAGATTCACTATATCTGCAGTGAAAGTTATCATGAGATTCACTATACCTGCAGTGAAAGTCATCAAAAGATTCACTATACCTGCAGTGAAGGTGGTCATGATTCACTATACCTGCAGTGGAAGTGATCATGATTCACTATACCTGCAGTGAAGAGATGAGCCTCTCATAGTCTTTTATTGTGATGGACTTCTCTGCCACGTTCTTGTTAAGGTCACTGATGATCTTCTCCCAGACATGAACTTGTTCCTGCTGTTGTGTCTGCAACACATCAACAACTTTAAATCCTCAGCACTAAAACTCGTTTTATAAACCTTATTTTAATGTTTTAGTACCTTAGAAACAATGGGACATCTGAGAGGAAGAGTTTTTTCTAATTCATTTGCAAAAGGTTCCATTGTCTGTTTTATAACTGAATAAAAGTATATAGTATAGGAAAATCTAGCCACAAACATTGTATGGATTTTTTTTAGCTTAGCTTTCATTATCATGAGATATATGAGAAAATATTTTGAGAACATTAATAGTGTATTTACAGATGTAAAAGATTTGCACTAGTTTACCCTTCACAGGGAAAGGTAGGAGGGTGCCTGCTACTGGTTCTTGATCAAAGGAACTAGAGCTACCCTTCCCTTTCTTGGCCCTTAAAGGAAGGCACCTTAATGCCAGTGAAGGGCTCTTGATCCAAGAAACTGGACTTATCCTCTTTTTCGTTGGATCGAATCTGAATGCCTTTCATTTCCCAAGTATACATACTTTATGACTTCTAAGGGTTTAAAGCTCCCCATAAATATAGTATTTTTATTAAGTGAGCTAGCTTTGACTAAATACAGTGAGTTTAAGGTTCATCCTAGCTTTCAGAAGACACACATTACATGAAGTACAGCATTATCTACACTGGCAGGGTGAGTAATCTAAAACTGTCAACATCAGAGAATATCCAATTCTATCTAATCCAACTTAAATATGATCTCTCCTTCCATAGACTAGTCTTATGTGTGACTGGGATGGAACTATAATGCACCTGTTATCCATCCCAGACCTGAAAGTTATATGCTCCAGGTGTGTGCCTTTCAGTATACATATACAGTGGAACCCCGGTTAACGAACACCCCGGAAATCGTGCAATTATGTAAGTATAATATTGTAAGTGCTTGTGGAAGTGTATTTTTTGGGGTCTGAAATAGACTAACCTAAATGACATTTTTTCTTAAGGAAGTAAATTCGTTCGGTAATGGCACTTGAGCAGGCTTCTGCAATGAATTTTTTTCGTTAACCGGGGTTCCACTGTAGTATATACAGTGGACTCTCGGTTTTCGTCGATAATTCTTTCCAGAATGCTGTTTGAGTGCTGTTACCGAATGAATTGTTCCCATAAGGACGAATGTAAATTAGATTAGTCATTTCAGACCCCCAAAAATACACTTACAAAAGCACTTACAAAAATACACTTACATAATTGTTAGAGTTGGGAGCAGTACAAAAACCGAGGGTCCACTGTACTACTGTGAGTTTACTCACTTATTTTAAGGATTTAAAGTGTACTATATCTTTAACTGCCTATGTATAGCTGATATGCACCTTTAATAACTCTCATGCAGCCGATAGGCCTCAATCCTAACCAATCAGTATGATCTACTGAACTCACCTGTCTGTCCACTGAAGTTACTGTACCTGCTTGTCATTCACAGTCCACTACTAGCCAGGAAGAACTTGCTGTAACTACCTGTCTATCCACTTTAATACGTACTAACAATAATGTTTATTTCTACAAGTACGTGTAAAACGTATACAGGCCTAGCTGACATCAATGACATATGTATACTACTATATAGTAAGCCCCTTGTTATGCAGAGCATTCAGGGCACATTAGGTCAATTTTGTCTCCAGGATGCAACCCAAACCAGTCGACTAATACCCAGGTACCTATTTACTGCTAGGTGAACAGGGACAGCAGGTGTCTTTTGGAAACACATCCCAATGTTTCCACCCATACTGGGGATTGAACCACAGACCTCAATGTGTGAGCCGAGTGCGCTAGCAACTGAGCTACGGGACACCTTTCCTACGTAGCCTGACATGATCCACTGTAAGTACCTACAAAGTCTGAGCTTCCATGTACATTGGCCAGTAGTCTGTATTCTCTACTTACCTTCCAGGCTCTGAGTCTCTCCACCTCCTCCCTGAGGGAATACTCCAGCTCCTGGTGCTGAGCTTCCCTCTCTTCCAACTCTCTCTCCTTTGCTTCCAGTTGTTCCTGTAAACACTTTTTTGCTTACTTACTTACAAATGCAAAACAAGTAAGAAAATAATGATAATGTGATAATCACAAAAGTGCTTGGAATTTCACTATTTTTTCACAGTGGTTGTTTTGAATATTGTGATATCACCTGTTTACAAATAAAAGTAAAAATAAAACAATTTTTTTGTATGTAGTATACAAACTTTAGTTATATGTAATAAAATATTGTTAAGGAAAGCCACCAGCATGCACGAACATTTCGGGCAGTGCATGAGCTTTTCGAATCTTATTGCATACATACATATGCAAAATGACCACTGTGAAAAAAGTAGTGAATTTCCAAGTGCTTTTGTTTTTTCTCACTTTTTTTCCCCAGTGGTTATTTTGTATATCATATCCCCAGTGGTTATTTTGTATATCATATCCCCAGTGGTTATTTTGCATATCATATCACCTGTTTATTGTGATCTTGTTGCATGCATGCATATTCTTAGAGGTGGTGTGTAAAGGTGTAGATGAGTGAAACAAACCCCCAGGTATAGCATCATTTGGGCAAGAACATTGTGTAGTTTTATATACAAGTTGAACAGGTATGTGAGTGGGTGTGAGGATGGGTGAGAGTTGGACCTGCCTAGCATGGGCTAATAAACCTACTGTATTTTTTTTTTTTCATTTCCCTGTTGTGCATTGCGCTAAATTATTTCTCTGGATATCTTTTGCTGCTGTAGTAGTAGTAGTACTAGTAGTAGTACTAGTACTAGTAGTAGTACTAGTACTAGTACTAGTAGTAGTAGTAGTACTAGTAGTAGTAGTAGTACTAGTAGTAGTAGTAGTACTAGTAGTAGTAGTACTAGTAGTAGTAGTACTAGTAGTCCTAGTAGTAAGCAGTAAAGATTAGTAACAGCAGTAGTAGTACAGTAACTTATCCTAGGTAATTTACACACACACGTTACTATGTAAGACAACTGTAACCCTCTAAAATATGTGTAATTATACTTATGTATAATTGTACCTAAATAAATTTACACTATCGGACTCCAACGCCAGACGAAAGAATTATTCATCTTGAAAGGAAACCAACCACCTTCTTGTTTGGGGTTGTAAAGGCCACTGACAGCCCTGCTTCCAGGTAAGTTTATAATAGGTACAGCTACACATAAATACAATTATCATACATAGGGTCATCATCATATAATAATAATGTCTTTATTTCTACAAGTACATGTATAAGGAATACAGGCCTAGCTAACATCAATGACATACTACTATATAGAAAGCCCCTTGTTATGCAGAGCATTTCGGGTAAATTAATAATAATAATAATAATAATAATAATAATAGTTTATTTAGACATGGTACAATGATACATAGTTAGGTAGACATGATACAATGATACATAGGTATAAATGAGGTGTACATGCCAAAAGCCCCTAATATGCTGTGCATTGCGGGCATTCTTAAGATTAAGTAATAGTAGACTACATGGTAAAAAATTATGGTTGATAATTTATTAAATAAGTATAATTGTGTATCTAAGTTGTATAATTTGAATATAAGTTGAACATAATAATTTATTGATAGTAACAATGCAATTAATTGAGTGAGATAACAATTTAAAACAATTAGCTGCATTGCAATTACAGTTTGTGGTCATTATAATGTAAATGTTATAGGAACAGTTAGCTTAGTATGTATTATTCATAACAGGTTTTTACATTTAAGTGATTATTTTACTTTGTTGGGAATGTTTGATATTGTGCATTTAGGTTTGGGTGACAAGGTGGTTTTTTAGCCCCAGTTTTGCCCCAGGATGCGACCCACGCCAGTCGACTAACACCCAGGTACCCATTTTACTGATGGGTGAACATAGACAAACGGTGTAAGGAAACACGTCCAATGTTTCTACCCTCACCGGGAATCGAACCCGGACACTCACCTTGTGAAGCGAGAGCTTTAGTCACCAGGCCACGGGCAACCGTATGACTAAGACTCGCGTCAGGAAACACTTGTTCTATTTCCTGGCAAACCTTACCAAACCATAGTTTAACATATGTGTAAATTACCTATGATAACCCAAAAAAGGTCAGACAAAGTGACTTATTTCCATTTCCTTTAAGGGATTAAAGGGCACTAAAAAATGCAAACTATAAGTGTTTCTAAAAAAAAAAATTGGAGACCTCTCCTAGCTTTCATTTATACCATACGCTGCCTGTATTAATTTTGTTTATGACAATAAAAGCTTACATCATACATAATAGTTTGATGATCTAGACACTACACTGGCACACTTATGCTTCTTGACAGTAGACATACGTTTATTTCTTCCTTGTATCTTCCTGGTTGACAGGTGACCATGTGTCAGCGCAACAAAAAAAGATTGCCCTTGGCCTATTTATTGTAGTAGGTTCGCCGGTCTTGTCCCGGCCCGGCCTTGGCCTAATGACCTCTGTATAGGTCGATGGCCGTTAAGCCCAGCAAAGATGGGAAGCTTAATAAGCAACAAGCAATCGACCCATTCAAAGCTCTACTAGACACGTTAACCACTTGCTGAAGAAGAAGTAGAAATGAAAGATAAGAGAGAAAGACAATACCTTGAAGCAGGAGTTGAATTTCTCATACTCCTCGACCCTCTTGGACATTTTGCTGAGGTTCTTCTGCAGGTCGTCTACGGATCTAACGAGTATATTACCATCCTCGTCCAGTGCGTCCTCCCCCACCTCCATACCTCCAGGCTGATGAGAGACACTTATAGGAGCTTACCATTGTGACATTAGGATGACATTAATGATATATGATAACAATAACAGCAAAAACGACAATACAGTATAAATAATACTAATAATAATTACAATAATGATGATGTAAATAACAATAATAATTATTATTGTTATAAGAAGGTATTATTTTTTAAAATGGCTGAGCACCATGATTTATATTCACCAGTTTCAACACAAGGGTGAGAGGGATATGAAAATGAAAAAAAATAAGATAATAACAGTGTCAGACCACAGGAAGGAAGGAATCTGGCAAGCGATTCGACCCCTAACACCAAATATAGGCGAGTACCTACCTGTCTCTTGACGTGGTTCACGTCGCTCTTCCTCAGCATCGCTGTGAGGCGGTCCACGTTGGCCTTGAGCGTGTCTATCGTCTGCTTGTGAGAGGCATCCAAGGCAAGCAGTTCCTTCTCCTTCTCTTCCTGCTGTCTCTGTTACACGATAGAACACACAGATGAATCTCCCACTTCAAGTTCAGAACTGATGTTTAGGTATACAGGAGGTTCTAACTTAGAGATGCATGTTCGATTCACCATCAGAGCTCTGAGTTAAATCATGGGAGGTATGAACAAGTCTCCTCATAACACCTGCTGCCTATGTTACCTAGGCAGCAAATAGATACATAGTATATATTTGTCGACTGTTGTAGGTCGCAGTTTGGAAGAGAACCTTAAAAAAATCAATGGAAATAAGTCACACTGATTGGCTTACTTTAATTTTCCTAGGTTATTAACCATCTGTGGTTGCTAATCAGTATAAAGTCACCTTCGTCTTCTCAAATGAATTTAGAAACCAATTGAAATTTTACAGCTGATGAGTTTTTATGCAAACATTTAAGAAGTATATCCGGTAACATTTCTTTATAAAACTGTTTTCACAAATAACTAACATGTAAATCGAAAAACCAGGAATAAAAATCCATTTGTAGGTAGGAACCCAGCTCAACTACAATTTGTATATGCCTTCAATACAGCCAATATGAACAAATGCAAATTAGAATTTCAGAGTAAAGAAATACAGGATCTTGATTCTCCAACTGACCTGATACCTGGAGAGCTGTTCTCTGTTCTCTCCTAAAGTACGAGTCAATTCTTGGATGTGACTGTCGCAGACAGCAATGGCATCACTTTTAGCAGAGTCTACCTGTAAAAATTCTTCCTGTCGCCTCTCCAGGTGCTCCTGTGTAAGATACGAAAGACAAGCATGGTAATGGCGCTACCATAAGTGAAATGAAGATGGTAGGTAGACAGAGATGATGTATCATAGGAGCAAGTGAATATATGGGAGGTGAATAAAGATGTATATTTATAGTCGTTATGTCTCAGGATAATGTTCTTAGCTGCCCATCCAGGGATGTGCCTTGTCGCTGGTGAAGAGCTCTTGGTCCAAGGACTTATATCTACTCTTCCCCTTCCTCGGATCAAGCCTAATAATCTCCCATTCACCAGACGCTGTATGACGGTTCCATGCTTGGTGCATCCCATGAATGCAATAATAATAATAAACAGTCATCTGCTATCGTTAACTCAGTTCCTTCAGTATCGTAGTTTTATCTTGCTAAACTTTACAACTAATTTTCAAGATGTTGATCCTCACAATGACACTTTCACACATAATTTGTGCCTCGAGCTAAGAACTTCCCATGTACAGCACAATAACTGCTCTATGTACACAACTCTTCCTCTATATCTGCAATACAAGCTTTAAAACTTGTGTGATTTCAGCTCTATTATCCTCTGATTCCATTTGTTGAACTTAGCTCTGAGTTTTGATGCGTTTTTTAAGCTTTATTTTGTATTGGACTCTTAAAACATTCAGTTTTTTGGTAGTTTAACTCTTAAATTTCGTACTTTATTATACCTTTTTCCTTTTTATTTAGTATTTTTCATCCTATATATACAAATAAACTTTGCCTTACCTATTTTCCCAATTACTTTGATTTTTCCTGAACATTCTAAATATAAATCTTATTATGTATTAATTTAGGTCTTGCTTTGTAAAATATTACCATGTGCATTGTCTATATTCTTCCTTTATTTACATCTATTATATCTTTTCAATTAAATATCTGATTTTTTTTATATCCCTCTAGGCTCTCACTTTGTAATTAGTTCCAATTTACTTTCTTTCCACCCTGAGCCCCAATATGTGCTTTCAGTTCCTGCTTATGAACTTTCAGAACAATGTCAGCTTCTTCTAGTAAATTCCAGTTCTAACTAAAGACTTTTCTTAGCAATTAATACGATACTGCGATTGCCAGAAATTTTCTGCATAACTATGGGCTTTCTGCACACATAAGTAAATGTCATTCATCTCTATACTAACATCGTATCATGCTGAAATAAAATATTATTATTATTATTATAAATTCGAGACTGCTATATTCTGAATTTTAATTCCTTTCACTATTATTATAACACTGTTGATGTGAGAAAAAAACAGCTGAAGACCTTTATTTTGGGAAAGCACTAAACGCATAAGGGTCATACCCAAGAAACGAGAGGTTTACGACAATCAGGTTTAATCCAAGAGGAGGGTATCTCTAATCCCCTGGATCAAAAGCACCTCACCAGTATCGAGGTGCTAATCTTGAAGGTTAGGTTAGGTAAGGTTCGTCAGGAAACAGGACAAGTGTTTCCTGACGCGGGTCTTAGTTAGATGATGACCCGCCGTTGGAGCTTTTAGTAATCTGACCGAGGCCTTCCGCGGGCCGGTCCACCCCTTGAAAAAATTATGGTCACAGTTATAAGCATTTTTTAGTGGTACTCTCATTCATTCAGAGACCCACTAGGGGCGAGGGGGAAGTGGGGACAGACGAAGAATAGCCGGTGAGAGGAAGAACTGCAGTCGAAGAGAAAGAGTCAGGACTAAACCCAATCGTTTGTGGGGTAAACCCCTTTTATGTTTTATGTGGTACTATTTAAGAACATACAACATATACATCTTCATGGACTGATGCAACGTTTCATCTACACGAGGCTTTATGGAATAACTTTATGTAGGTAAAACTTTGTGTTAGTAAAGTTCTTGTCCTATATGTACTTTTTTTTTAACCTATTACTAGATTAAAAACACGAGCGCTGAACTCATGTGGGTCATACAATTCCATCTCTCAAAACTATCCGTGCTTCTAGCTCAGAGAATAAAAAAGCCACAATACTATAGCTGCAACAATTCACCAAAAACTCCTCCTTCAGATGAACCTTATGGACCACCGTCAGATCACAGTATTAACTTGACAGTGGGCCAGAATTGACCGAAACGTCGTCCGGTTCCTCTCCTAAGTAAGAGTTTTCGGTGAACTCTCTTGCCAAAACTTACGATCATCATCTCGTACTCCGCATTCTGTTTCGTGATAGCCTGGTGGCGCTGCTGGAGTTCACTCTGACTGTGCTGACACTGCTGCAGCTCCTTCACCTGCTCTGACATCTCCACCTGACACAACAATGTCTGTTAGGTCTCGGTGATCGGTGGACAAAACATTAAAGCCTAGTAAATGTTAATTGCTGGGCATAACATAGCCCAGGGCATAGCCTATTATTTGCACTGGTAGTTAAATGAGGATACTGAATACAAGAATTCATGGATTGCCAATGATTTATCACTTCCTGTGTTGTATGCACAAGTATATACTGTAAAATACATGTGCCACTTTTAGTTACCATTTGTGAAAGGCACCTGTCGCCAAGACACTTGGTGTGTGTGTGTGATTGGTGAAACGTGTCTATGACGACGTTTCGCCAAAGAGTGGCTTTGCTACTTCAATACTATTGAGAGTATATACCAGAGATAATGGAAGATATACAATTATAATAATGGTATGCAATACCTACAGGTAAATGAGTAAGACACATGTGCAGCAGCCAGCTTAGGGTCATTACTGTCGACATCTGAGATGTTGCACATACGTCTTACTCAGCGGGAGATGAGGTAGTCAGTCCCTCAGCCCTGATAGGTGTTAATTTCCTTAGCCATATAACACCAATCAAGACGGAGGGAATGATTACAACTTCTTCCACCGTCTCCAGTATATAATACATGTAAACAATTAAAAAAATACTGGTCTTCACAAACAATAATACCCAGATACTGCACATATCTCTCGTGCATCAGCTTGTAAGTATTGTATATAACCATTAATGCTGTGATATATAGCGCAGGCTATTTGAATAATCTAATTTACTCAATCCTAAAATCTTAGATTAAAAAAAGGCACACACACAAAAATGAGTTAGTGAAAGTGGTCCATCGTAGAGTGATAGATGTGTGGAGTAAGCTACAAGGGGAGGGAGCAACTGCTACAGCTACTGGAAACTTTGCTTCAACTAAGCTCAGCAGAAAGGTCAATAAATCACTGGTATTGACCTTTTCATGTTCCAGCTGCGTCAGCTGACTCCGAAGACAAGATATTTGCTCCTCCTTGCTCCTGAGGGTGTCCTCCAGCACCCCCTGGGAAAGAAACAACAATTTATTAAAAGAAGCCAACACTGGACCAGAAGATAGAAAAGACCGGGAAGCACTGATAGCCAGAGAAGCATTTCTCTCTCCGTGAACGGACTTAGGATCGATCCTCTACAACTTCAGGTGTTAAATAATCCACACGGGTTTAGTGCTTCATATCAATGCACATTTTAATAAGTGTTTTAACAATGAAAGTGTAATGGACATTAATCGAGGCTAAGTAATAATCCAGATGGAGACAGAAACATGGAAAACAATGTTGCGTTGTATATTTCGATCTCCAACTGGGGTCCTCTTCGGCAGATCAAAAAAAAAAAAAAAGAAAGGAACGTTTATATAGGAAGAATGGACCAGCACCGTAGCTGTAGGTCATATCATATCACATGTAAGAACTGGTTTGGCAATCAAGCTTTAGATGGAGTTCTAACAAGAAGCAGCACATTCAGTACTAGACCACAAAAGTCAGGTAGACATGGGTTTAGGATTTTGAATTTGAGTATAATATCAACTGTTCCTCTTTGTTGGTTCCTCTAGATTATATTTTGTTAAAGTTGGCACTTGCAGTATGTCATATAATAGATCATAATCGTTATCTTGTCCTTATCTGCTGAAGAGGACCTCAGATGGAGGGGTCGATGTATATAGACCAAATTAATTTTCGGTGTTTCTGTCTCCTTGCCGATTATTGCTTAGCATAATAATAAAAATATAAGAAAATACATTGAAAACAAATTTAAAGAGCCAGAATGGGTGAAAACAATATTTTTCACGGATCCTTGAGTTGAAAAATGATAGTTATTAGCTCATTTGTGAATTAAAGAACTGGTAGTTAGTGACAAATCTGTTTGTCGTTAGAGAGACACTTGACAACACTCACCTTGATCTCGGTGAGCTCCCTGACGTGTGCCTTGCGTGCAGACTTCCTGCTGAGTGAGAATCTCCTGGGCAGACTGCTGCGTTTGCTCTGTACAATCAGACGCATGTTGGCAGTAAACAATTTGTTAATGAAAATCTGCATAACTGAAGTGATTAGTATGACGTGAGGTGTGTGTGTGTGTGTGTGTTCATACTTATATGTGGCTGCAGTTGAGTCACAACTCCTGGTTCCGCCTCTTCAATGGTCGTTTCTAGGTCCCCTCTTTCTCTTGGCTTCAAGAGCCTTATCGTACCTCTTCTGTGTGTGTTGTATGGATTTATAGGTGTTGCATGTGTTGTGTATATTATAAACTATATATAATTGTATATATGAATGTATGTGACAAAAAAGTCAAGTCTCGTGATAACTAAGTATCATAACTCTCCAAAAAATTGAAAAAAGTATTGGAAGGCTTTTTAATATGTATGTAATTATACCTCTTTATGTGTGAGCGTGTGATTTTTTTATATTTAAATGCATACAGTTTGTATTAAATCCCACTCTAACATCAAAAGTGAAGCCAATGATTTTTTGTTTATCAATAGATAGAAGAGACCCCTAAGTTGTCGCAACTGTCTGCACTCACCTCGCGTCCGTAGAGAGAACCCAGGGTTGTCCGGTGTGAGGATGGATGTGAAGGGAGGAGGGGCAGAGACTGTGTCGCATCGCGGCCCGCAGAGCCGTAGGTCATGGAAGCAGACGATGGCTGAGGTGCTGGTTGACAGGTCTGCAGAGGCACTGCTGGTGACTTCTCCGTTTTTCCTGCACTATCTAAGCTTCTTGATTTCAGTTCCGTCTTGTATGAGCTCATTGACGGTTCTGAGAGCATCTTGTCTGAGCTTAGTTTTGGTTCATAATCTGTCTTGTCTGAGCTAAGTTTTCTTTCATTGTCCATCTTGTCCGAGCTCATTTTTGCTCCATAGTCTGTCTTGTCTGAGCTCGATGCCGCCTCAAAAGCCATCTTGCTTGAATTTACTTGTCTGGAGTCGGTACTATCCTGGCTCAGTGATCCATGGGCGGCCATGTTTGAGCCCGTTGGTCTCACACCCATCCTAGCTAAGGCCATGGGTTCCACATCTGTCTCTTGGGGGATGTCCAAAGTGTATGGGATGTCAGGTCCTTCTCCCTGCCATCCACCACTCCCTGGCTGCCGGTTCTTGTGTCTTTTGCTGTTCCGTCCAGAGCTTCTCAGAGGCGATGTCACGCGCTGCAACTGAGAGTTTACACACCATAAGAAAAATATGATAAGAACATGATCATTAAAGTAGGCTTACTGGCCCATACTAGGCAGGTCCTTCTTAAGTTCAACCCTTCTCACTCATACAGTCGTCTCCCTCTTAGTGAACATTCTCTTGATGTAGTAAGAAGTCAGTTTTGAAAAGGATATGTGACAGATATTTCAGCATTCTTTTTTAATGAAAATTATTATACCAAATGAGGGATTTGTTCTTTGAAAGAGATTACTTTTAGTAATACAGGTTTGCCTTGCTTTACGCTATCATGCGCTGTTCCATTACCATCTGGAACTCCGTATATACAATACACACACACACAGTCTGGGAAGTGATGCAGTGGAGGCAGGATCCATACATAGCTTTAAGAAGAGGTACAATAAAGCTCATGGAGCAGGAAGAGTGACATGAACACACCAACTCCAAGACTGAGGGACTGATTACCTCATCTTTGTATATAGTTCACTGTCTTCAAATTATGTCCTAGAATTTGTATTGATAAAGCCACTGGATGACGAAACGTCTACAATAAAGATACCCAGATGTTGCACATGTGTCTAACTTTCATCTTGTCGGTATTGTATACCATTCATGAACAACTCTTAGCCTGTAAAATTGATGTTTGAAAAAAAAAACTGTTGTACGTAGTGCAACGGGCTGGTAAAAGACAGACAAAATTGACCATCACGCACTACGCTATGAAGATCCTTTTCATGTACTCTTCAATTCCTTATAAACTTTTCACACGCATTTAAAACAAAAATCCTAGGCTGTAGAGGATGGTTATGAAAGGAGTCTGCTAAACAGTCCCGAGGGCGCTTACACATGGTGATTAAAAAATATATATAAAAGAGAGAACCTTCATAGCACACATAACTGCGATAAAACACCTCAATTACTGGGAACACTTGAAGTATCTCAACCTGTACCCCCTAGGAATGCAGGCGGGAGAGATACATGATACACTTGGAAAATCCTAGAGGGATTAGTATCAAACTTGCACACGAAAATCACTCCCTATGAAAGCAAAAGACTCGGCAGACGATGCAACATCCCCCAAGTGAAAGGCAGGGTGACACTAGCACGATAAGAGACAGCACGATAAGTGTGAGGGCCCAAGACTGTTCAACTGCCTCCCAGCATACATAAGGGGGATTACCAATAGACCCCTGGCTGTCTTCGAGAAGGCGCTGGACAGGCACCTAAAGTCAGTACCTAACCAGCCGGGCTGTGGCTCATACGTCGGGTTGCGTGCGGCCAACAGTAACAGCCTGGTTTATCAGGCCCTGATCCACCATGAGGCCTGGTCACAGACCGGGCCGCGGGGGCGTTGACCCCCGGAACCCTCTCCAGGTATACTGGATAGTTCTGGATGTAATTTAACATATTGCGATAAAATTCTCGGGAAAAAAGCAAATAATTCATGGAGGTGACGATGGATTATGTGATCCTAGATTTCAATATCTTCCCCAAAAAAATTTTTTTGGGGCCGAAGAAACATCAGCGAAAGGTGTCAAAGATTGTTGTAGTGGTCACTATAAACGATGGATAATACACAAATAACCAGCACGTAGGAGAGATTATGACGACGTTTCGGTCCGACTTGGACGACGACGTTTTCGTCCGACTTGGACGATGACGTTTCGGTCCGACTTGGACGACGACGTTTCGGTCCGACTTGGACGACGACGTTTCGGTCCGACTTTGACCATTTCTTCTTCTTCTTATTATTATTATTAGGAAAGTTAAAAATAGCTCTGAAAGATATGGATGGAATGATGCCTTGAAATCAAGGGAAGTAAAGAGCTCTTGATCCAAGGAATTGGGCATACGTTCCAGGCACTACATAACACCTACGGTTTTCTCTCAATAAGAATAATAATAAAACAGATTGGGACAGCAGCAGCAGGAGCAGCGGCAGCAGCAGCAGCGGCAGCAGCAGCAGCAGCGGCAGCGGCAGCAGCGCAGCGCAGCGCAGCAGCAGCGCAGCAGCAGCAGCAGCAGCAGCAGCAGCGGCAGCGGCAGCAGCAGCAGCAGCAGCAGCAGCGCAGCAGGCAGCAGCAGCAGCAGCAGCAGCAGCAGCAGCAGCAGGCAGCAGCAGCAGCAGCGCAGCAGCAGCGGCAGCAGCAGCGGCAGCAGCAGCAGCAGCGGCAGCAGCAGCAGCAGCGGCAGCAGCAGCAGGAGGAGAGAGAGAGAGAGAGAGGATGATAAACAACAATACTGTGCAAAGGATGAGAATGAGAAATGAAGAATTAAGAAAAGTGAGAGAAAAGAGAGATTAAAAAACACAATGAGAATATTAAAAATGTGAAAGAAGATAGCACAGGAAAATAAAAATAAAAGAAGAAAATAAAAATAATCAGGGAAAAATAGAGGTGAGATCGCTGAGGACATGTACGTACCAGGCCGCCCTTCTTGGGAGTGTGGTCCTTCAGGTAGCGATGGACGTCGCTGTGGCCGCGACTCTTGGCCAGCTCCTTGGCCACTCTGTTATTCTTGTCCTTGGCCTGGCACTTAACCCCGCTCGCAACCACCCACTTGACGAGGCTCAGGTCGCCGTCGGCAGCAGCGAAGTGGAGAAGGGTAGCGCCTCCGTGTGCCTTGGCCAGCAGGTTGGCCCCGTGTTCCTTCAACACCTGGAGAACTCTCTGTTGACCCTTAGACGCCGCCCAGTGCACGGCTGTCTTCCCTGGAACACACATGAGGTCACTGAGAAATACACTGTTACTACAAGAGAGCCCTGCTTATACACAGGTTAGCTTCCGGGCTACTGTAGGGCCCCGCTTATACAGCAGGTTAGCTTCCGGGCTACTTTAGGGCCCCGCTTATACAGCAGGTTAACTTCCGGGCTACTGAAGGGCCCCGCTTATACAGCCGGTTAACTTCCGGGTTACTGTAGGGCCCCGCTTATACAGCAGGTTAGCTTCTGGGCTACTGTAGGGCCCCACTTATACAGCAGGTTAGCTTCTGGATTACTGCTGTTAAGCTAAAATCGCTATAAAGTGAAACATCTTTATTTTTTCTTTCTTCTTTCTTTGTTTCTTTCAAATACATGTAAAAGCTTGTAACATATTTACACTATCATATATTTAGTGAGCAATAGAGATAGGCCTAAAAGATGCATGTACAGTACACACATTA
The DNA here is from genome assembly GCA_009830355.1 of Cherax destructor. NCBI lineage: Eukaryota > Metazoa > Arthropoda > Malacostraca > Decapoda > Parastacidae > Cherax > Cherax destructor. The sequence goes on from WNWK01003633.1 coordinate 64,244, forward strand.
CTTTACCTTAAAATATTTTCGTCGTTAGCTTATGTGAGTAGTGAATATATTTATTGTAGGAAGTCTGAATAAATAAAGAATAGGTATAACTGAAAACCGCTGCATTAGCGAAACCCTGTAAACAGTGCTGTAAAGCGAGACCCTCCTGTCCTTGACTTCCGTGCTCTCAGAACGGGTATAACACTGCAAGACAGTGAGCTAACACTATACAGAATAATGCACACCACAGTTAATAAACTATGATAAAAATGTGAAAAACATAAGTAGAGCAATGTCGAAGTTATTTAGTGTAACTCCTCTCATATTAATTGTTAGACATGTTAGCATCATGGGAAGCCAGTGCCACAGCACCAGCTAAACAACAGCATTCTTGGCTGTGTCACAGCACCAGTTAAACATCAACAGCATTCTTGGCTGTGTCACAGCACCAGAAACATCAACAGCATTCTTGGCTGTGTCACAGACCAGTAAACATAAACGATCTTGGCTGTCACACACCATGAAACATCATCAGCATTCTTGGCTGTTCACAGCACACTAACATCACAGCATTCTTGGCTGTGTCCACAGCACCGCAAACATCAACAGCATTCTTGCTGTGTCACAGCACCAGTTAAACATCAACAGCATTCTTGGCTGTGTCACAGCACCAGCTAAACATCAACAGCATTCTTGGCTGTGTCACAGCACCAGTTAAACATCAACAGCATTCTTGGCTGTGTCACAGCACCAGCTAAACATCAACAGCATTCTTGGCTGTGTCACAGCACCAGCTAAACATCAACAGCATTCTTGGCTGTGTCACAGCACCAGCTAAACATCAACAGCATTCTTGGCTGTGTCACAACACCAGTTAAACATCAACAACATTCTTGGCTGTGTCACAGCACCAGTTAAACATCAACAGCATTCTTGGCTGTGTCACAGCACCAGTTAAACATCAACAGCATTCTTGGCTGTGTCACAGCACCAGTTAAACATCAACAGCATTCTTGGCTGTGTCACAGCACCAGCTAAACATCAACAGCATTCTTGGCTGTGCCACAGCACCAGTTAAACATCAACAGCATTCTTGGCTGTGTCACAGCACCAGTTAAACATCAACAGCATTCTTGGCTGTGTCACAGCGCCAGTTAAACATCAACAGCATTCTTGGCTGTGTCACAGCACCAGTTAAACATCAACAGCATTCTTGGCTGTGTCACAGCACCAGTTAAACATCAACAGCATTCTTGGCTGTGTCACAGTACCAGCTAAACATCAACAGCATTCTTGGCTGTGTCACAGCACCAGCTAAACATCAACAGCATTCTTGGCTGTGTCACAGCACCAGCTAAACATCAACAGCATTCTTGGCTGTGTCACAGCACCAGCTAAACATCAACAGCATTCTTGGTTGTGTCACAGCACCAGCTAAACATCAACAGCATTCTTGGTTGTGTCACAGCCATAACATACTCGACTTGCCACAACATGAAATCATTCATTCATTCCTTCTTGACTGATTACTTCCATTCAGTCCAATTCATTGCACTACCACGAGTCATATGTTACGCGCATATCTTATCACACTTCAGTTATGACTATTTTCCTTCTAAAATTTACTCAAATACATTTTCTCGACCAGTGAACGAACGATTGCAATATACCTTAACAGCAGAGTGATAGCAACACAAAGTACTTGGCTCCAACCGGTTTTCAAACTTTTACCTCAAGCCTAAATGTTTATTTTATCTCTTGCATTTTTTGAGAAGCCTCATTATTCACTTATCATCCCACATATCACCCCACTTCATCAGACATTCTTCCTGCGACACCTCATATACCTCCTCATGTTCTCCTGTCACTTACAACATTGGTTAATGTGGTCTTACCTTTGTCGTCGGCTGCCTCCACATCTGCATGTGCTCTCAGCAGCTGTTCTGACACTTCGATGTGGCCGCCTGCCGCTGACAGGTGGAGTGGCGTTGCACCTGTCAACGATAAAAAACCTCACCTGTACTTTATTATCTCATATTTCATGCTCCATCTGCATTACGCAGCTTTATTTCTTAACACTGTTTTAGGCTTTAAATTTATACATTCACTGTTTCTCAGCCTGAGCTCATTCACCTTGAAATTGTGAAGGAACGTACACTGTCTGCCCAGCCTGAGGAAGTGAACACCTTGGTAAGTACTCTGTATCACAGTGACTCCGTGACATGACACTTCCCTCCTGCATGCTCTGCTGACTCCCTAAACACTACCAGTCAAGGATACTTTAATTCCTTAAACAGAAATAAAGTCTCGGCATACACACTGAGAGATAAACACTCATCATGTGTTGTGTGTTATAAGGCTTTACCACACCTCTTACTCTGTCTTCTATATTTCTTTTTATAGTAGATACGTCCTTCAATTTTAGTATTGTAACCTTATTTTAGTATGTCTTTTACTAGGCTTCTTCTGCCTGATTAATCCTTTTTGCTTGAATTAGTAAGTAATCAATAGATAATTTGATCTCAGACAGTAATACGACTATAGAAACAAAATCCATCAAGAGGACCTTGGGTGGTTCTAACATCGAGGTGAGCCTGGGCATGGAGCAGCAACTTGACTACATCCAGGTAACCGTTGACAGCTGCCAGATGCAACGCCGCCGCCCCTGCAACACAGGGCCTCAATGGAACCGATATCTCTGACAACTTTAATGAAAGAAACTTTATATCAACTTAAAGTAGATTCTAATGTAACTTGTGCAGCATAATAGCAGCAGCCAAGATGGTCTCTGTTTCAAGGGAAACTGTTTTGATCTTGACTTACTCAAAATCTAAGTTTACACAAGGCAGGTGGAGCACACAGACAGTTGGGTCACAGGGAGATACATCTCTTGTGTGGTGACAAAACAATGTTCGTTGAGGACACTAGTGTTGGACTCACTATATGACTACAGGTGTAGCAAGTGTGGTTAGCTCTGGGAGTCATTTGGTATTTCATTTTGGGATTTCTTCCAGTTTGTTCATTTTGTTTAAGGCGACGACATCATACCATTGTTCTATATTTTTTTTTTCATACATGTTGTGAAGATCCATGAGTTGCCGTTAGTGTCAGTAGGAGACAAGTAAGGCATGGATGTAGAGGCAGTGAGTTACTGACGGCCCCGGTGTAATGACTGTTGATGTACTGTTGGAGAGTCACTGTTGAAGTTTCCGGGAATTGAGGCACAATGTGACATCAGCCAAATTCTTTGCAACTCTCTTTCACTCCTCATCATCCCCTTTTCCTCCTTTATTTTAGCCTCATTTTGTTTCACACCTTTTTAATACACCCCTATATGTCTTATGGGCAGTACTCGAAAGATTTTCACATTGTTCACGTGTCTTATACATCAGTCAAAATATCAGAGAGGTAAACAATGAATCCAAGGACTGGATCCCAACATTTTGTTAACTAGCATTCAGATGCAAGAAAATAAAAATATAAATGAATACTAAACATAAGGAATGAAGAAATTACCCACCATGATCGCCTGCCATCTTGCTCCTTATGTTGACATTAGCTTTAAAGTCGAGGAGGAGGTTGACAACATCGAGGTGGCCAGCGGCAGCGGCGTGGTGGAGGGCCGCCCTCCCACCTCCATTTCCTCCAGATGAGTCTTTATCTAATAGGTCTACCCTGGCACCTCGCTGTAGTGCCACGTCCACCCCAGCACTGTCCCCAGCCCTGGCACACCGCATCTAGAGTGGGTTGGTTATGGTACGTCAGTGTGATGGAGAGGGTGCCATGTCGTTGAAAATGTTACATTGGCACTAGCATCTCTCTCGCTCTCTCTCTCACACACTCGCACTCACACACACACACACACACACACACACACACACACAGAAGTTGGAAGAACAAGCAGGTATAACAGGAAGGGCACTGGAATGGATCAGGGAATACCTCAAAGGGAGGCAACAACGGGTCATGGTGCGTGGTGAGGTATCACAGTGGGCGCCTGTGACGAGTGGTGTACCGCAGGGGTCAGTCCTAGGACCAGTGTTATTCCTGGTTTATGTAAATGACATGACGGATGGGATAGACTCAGAAGTGTCTCTATTCGCGGATGATGTGAAAATAATGAGGAGAATCACATCAGAAGAGGACCAGGCAGGGCTGCAAACAGACCTGGACAAGCTCGACATCTGGTCTAGCAGTTGGCTTCTCGAATTCAATCCCTCCAAATGCAAAGTCATGAGGATCGGAGAAGGGCAAAGAAGACCGCTGACAGAGTACAAGCTAGGCGGACAAAGGCTACAAACCTCGGCAAAGGAGAAAGACCTTGGAGTGAGTATAACGCCTAGCACGTCTCCGGAGGCACACATCAACCAGATAACTGCGGCAGCATATGGGCGTCTGGCAAACCTTAGATTAGCGTTCCGTTACCTTAACAAGGAATCGTTCAAGACACTGTATACCGTGTACGTCAGGCCCATACTAGAATATGCAGCACCAGTCTGGAACCCACACCTGGTCAAGCACGTAAGGAAACTAGAGAAAGTGCAAAGGTTTGCGACAAGGTTAGTTCCACAACTCAGGGGTCTGTCTTATGAAGAAAGGTTGAGGGAAATAGGACTAACAACACTGGAGGAAAGAAGGGTCAGAGGAGACATGATAACGACATACAAAATACTGCGGGAATTGACAAGGTAGACAGTGACAGGTTGTTTCAGAGAGGGAACACAGAAACAAGGGGACACAACTGGAAGCTGAAGACTCAGATGAGTCAAAGGGATGTCAGGAAACATTTCTTCAGCCACAGAGTAGTCAGGAAGTGGAATGGACTAGAGAAAGATATAGTGGAGGCAGGAACCATACATAGTTTTAAGACAAGGTATGATAAAGCTCATGGAGCAGGGAGAGCAGTGACCCAGTAGCAGACAGCGAAGAGGCGGGGCCAGGAGCTGAGACTCGACCCCTGCAACCACAATTAGGTGAGTACACACACACACACACGGGGCCAGGAGCTGAGTCTCGACCCCTGCAACCACAATTAGGTGAGTACACACACACACACACACACACACACACACACACACACACACACACACACTGTCTTATGAAGAAAGATTGAGGGAAATAGGACTAACAACACTGGAGGAAAGAAGGGTCAGAGGAGACATGATAACGACATACAAAATACTGCGGGGAATTGACAAGGTAGATAGTGACAGGATGTTTCAGAGAGGGAACACAGAAACAAGGGGACACAACTGGAAGATGAAGACTCAGATGAGTCAAAGGGATGTCAGGAAGCATTTCTTCAGCCACAGAGTAGTCAGGAAGTGGAATAGTCTAGAGAAAGATATAGTGGAGGCAGGAACCATACATAGTTTTAAGACAAGGTATGATAAAGCTCATGGAGCAGGGGGAGCAGAGACCCAGTAGCAGACAGCGAAGAGGCGGGGCCAGGAGCTGAGTCTCGACCCCTGCAACCACAATTAGGTGAGTACAATTAGGTGAGTACACACACACGCCCCGATGGCATGGTGGCTAGCGCTCTTGCTTCACGCACGGAGGGCCTGGGTTCAATTCCCGGCGGGGCCGAAACATTTCGAAGTGTTTCGTTACACACACACACACACACACACACATACATACAACAGGCCTAGTGTCTAATCGACATGTGCCTAGGACAAAATGGTAACTAACACACACACTCACACTCGCACAAACTTGTTCCAGAGAGGGGACACAGAAACAAGGGGTCACAATTGTAAGTTGAAGACTCCGTTGAGTCAAAGGGATGTTAGGAAGTATTTTTTCAGTCAAAGAGTTGTCAACAAGTGGAACAGCCTAGAAAGTGACGTAGTGGAGGCAGGAACCATACATAGTTTTAAGACGAGGTTTGATAAAGCTCAGGGAGCAGGGAGAGAGAGGACCTAGTAGTGATCAGTGAAGAAGCGGGGCCAGGAGCTATGAATCGACCCCTGCAACCACAAATATGTGAGTACACTCACATTCATACTCACACACACACACTCATACACACACACACACACAAACAGTGGCACGAAAAAACCACGGAGGCATCCCCAGACATCATGGCACTCACAGAAACCAAGCTAAGGGGAATTCTAACAGATGCGATCTTTCCAACCGAATATCAGATCATGACGAAGGATAGAGGTAACAGAGGTGAAGGAGTTGCACTGCTCATAAAAAAACAGTAGAATTTTGAGGAGTTGAAGGGAGTGGAGAGAAGGACTGGGGGTCCCAAGGTGGTGATTGCAGTGGTGTATAACCCGCCACTGAATAGCAGGAGGTAAAGACAAGAGTATGATGAGAACAATAGAGTAATGGTTGATACACTAGCTGAGGTTGCCAAAAGGGCCCACATGGTCAGGCCAAAGTTATTAGTTGTGGGCGATTTCAATCACAAGGAGATTGACTGGTAAAACCTGGAGCCACACAAGGGACCAGAAATGTAGAAGGCCAATATGATGGAGGTAGTTCTGGAAAACATCATGCATCAACATGCTAGGGACACTACCAAAGAGAGAGGAGAGGATGAACCAGCAAGCCATCATATTCACCTTGAGTAGATCAGACATTGAGGACATCACATATGAAAGGCCCCTCGGAGCTAGTGATCGCATGGTCCTGAGCTTTGAATACATTGTAGAGCTAAAAGTAGGAAGAGAAGCAGCACGAGTAGGATATGAGAAGACAAAGTATAAAAGAGGGGACTACACAGGTATGAGGAATTCCTGCATGAGGAACAGTGGGAACGAGAACTGGCGTAGAGAGGTGTAGAGAGTCCAAAACTAAGTGCCCTAGAGAATGGAAAAAGTATAGAAGATAAACGACCAAGGAAAATAAGGAGATTAGTCGAAGAGCCAGGAACGAATATGCATGGATAAGGAGGGAGGCCCAGCGGCAATACGAGAATGGCATAGCATCGAAAAACAAATCTAACCCAAAGCTGTTTGTACAGCACATCAGGAGGAAAACAGCAGTCAAGGACCAGGTAATCAGGCTGAGGAATGAAGGAGGGGAGCTCACAAGAAACGACCAAGAAGTATGTGAAGATCTTAACACGAGATTTAAGGAAGAATTCTCACTGGAGACAGAAAGTACCCTATCAAACAGGTAAGGAAGGATACACTAACAAGTGCTGGGCACACTACACACAACCAAGGAGGAGGTGAAGAAGCTGCTAAGTGAACTAGATACCTCAAAGGCCGTGAGACAACATCTCTCAATGGGTCCTGAGAGGGGAAACAGAGGCAATGTGTGGATGGAATTTAATGAAGAAAAGTGCCACATCATGGTAATGGCAGGTGGTAAATGTAGGTCACCTGAAAACATCAGATTATGGCACCATGATAAAAAAAAAAACCTGCCACGATATCTGTGGAAAAATAAAATGGCCTTGACGTAATAATCTACCACAAGATTGTGAAAGTCTAACTCCCTCCCTCGTCCCTCTCACTTCCCCTTCCATTTTTCCTACAGCCTTTCACATTTCCCTTCCATATCTTCCACTCACTGCTCCATCCCTCCCCACTCATCACACTCACAACCAGTATTCCACTCTCAAACAACCTATACACTCACCAACAGTCTCTGGGGATCGTCCATGGTGCCTGGCCACTCTGCAGGCACCAGTACTTCGTCTTGGAGGGCCCTCTGAGGGGTCGCTACTGGCTCTCCTCCTCACCCATCCAATCTATGATGATCACCTGTCACCAACACCTGTAGTAATAATAATATAATAATCTTTATTTCTACAAGTACATGTACAAGGTATACACTGTGTTGAACCAACCCACTGTGATGAACCAACCCACTGTGTTGAACCAACCCACTGTGTTGTACCAACCCACTGTGTTGAACCAACCCACTGTGTTGAACCAACCCACTGTGTTGAACCAACCCACTGTGTTGTACCAACCCACTGTGTTGAACCAACCCACTGTGTTGAACCAACGCACTGTGTTGAACCAACCCACTGTGTTGAACCAACCCACTGTGTTGAACCAACCCACTGTGTTGAACCAACGCACTGTGTTGAACCAACCCACTGTGTTGAACCAACCCACTGTGATGAACCAACCCACTGTGATGAACCAACCCACTGTGTTGAACCAACCCACTGTGATGAACCAACCCACCGTGTTGAACCAACCCACTGTGTTGAACCAACCCACTGTGTTGAACCAACCCACCGTGTTGAACCAACCCACTGTGTTGAACCAACCCACTGTGTTGAACCAACCCACTGTGTTGAACCAACCCACTGTGTTGAACCAACCCACTGTGTTGAACCAACCCACTGTGTTGAACCAACCCACTGTGTTGAACCAACCCACTGTGTTGAACCAACCCACTGTGTTGAACCAACCCACTGTGTTGAACCAACCCACTGTGTTGAACCAACCCACTGTGATGAACCAACCCACTGTGTTGAACCAACCCACTGTGTTGAACCAACCCACTCTGATGAACCAACCCACTGTGTTGAACCAACCCACTGTGTTGAAGCAACCCACTGTGTTGAACCAACCCACTGTGTTGAACCAACCCACTGTGATGAACCAACCCACTGTGTTGAACCAACCCACTGTGTTGAACCAACCCACTGTGTTGAACCAACCCACTGTGATGAACCAACCCACTGTGTTGAACCAACCCACTGTGATGAACCAACCCACTGTGATGAACCAACCCACTGTGTTGAACCAACCCACTGTGTTGAACCAACCCACTGTGTTGAACCAACCCACTGTGTTGAACCAACCCACTGTGATGAACCAACCCACTGTGTTGAACCAACCCACTGTGTTGAACCAACCCACTGTGATGAACCAACCCACTGTGTTGAACCAACCCACTGTGATGAACCAACCCACTGTGATGAACCAACCCACTGTGTTGAACCAACCCACTGTGATGAACCAACCCACTGTGATGAACCAACCCACTGTGATGAACCAACCCACTGTGATGAACCAACCCACTGTGATGAACCAAACCACTGTGATGAACCAACCCACTGTGATGAACCAACCCACTGTGATGAACCAACCCACCGTGTTGAACCAACCAGAAAAAATATGCAATGAAATTATCTTAGATATAATATATATATATATATATATATATATAATATAATTATCTTAGATATAATATATATATATATATATATATATATATATATATATATATATATATATATATATATATATATATATATATATATATATATATCATTCACCATACTGCGGCAGGCCAGGATTCGACCCCACGACACAGTCCCGCCTCAAGAGGCCACACAGTGTACATGTCACCTAACCAACTGAACCATCGATCCTACACGTACCTAGCGAACTAGGCTTGTTTCATGTTGCGAGGACACTCGTGGCAGTTGTATGCTCAAGGATTAATTTCAGCCTCCTCCTATGTGAATACCCGCCTCCACAAGCAGTCTATATAGCAATGAAACCACGAAACAAGTGGTTTTGACAATGTGTCGTGGGGTCGAATCCTGGCCTGCCGCAGTATGGTAAATAATTTAAAACCACTTGTTTCGTGGTTTCATTGATATATATACGTATATATATATATATATATATATATATATATATATATATATATATATATATATATATATATATGTTGTGTGTGTGTGTGTGTGTGTGTGTGTGTGTGTGTGTGTGTGTGTGTGTGTGTGTGTGTACATTCTAACTAATAAATAATTGGTGGTAACACTGTATCTACGTTAGTACTAACGTTAGAGCACTGTGTTAGCTCCGGTAACACTGAATAATTTTGTTTTATGCAAGTACACACGTGAGGTTGAGTGTCAACCTAGCCAAGTACAACCATGAAATTGGGTTTACGTACAGGAGGGCCCCGCTTTACAGCATTTAGCTTTACATTGTTTCGTTAATATGGCGGTTTTAAATTATACCCATTCTTCATTTATTTAGGCTTACTACGATAAGTATAGTCACTACTCACTATAAGCTAAGGACGAAAATAATTTAAGGTGAGTAATGTGTGTACTGTATATGCATTTTTTTAGGCCTAGCAATATCGCTCAATTAATATATGATAGTGTAAACATGTTATCAGGCTTTTATATGCATTTGAAAGTGGGAAAAAATGATAAGTTTCACTTTACAGGGATTTTCGTTTTACAGCAGTAGCCCGGAAGCTAACCTGCTGTATAAGAGGGGCCCTACAGTAGCCCAGAACCTAACCTGTATAAGCGAGGCCCTACAGTAGCCCAGAACCTAACCTGCTGTATAAGCGGGGCCCTACAGTAGCCTGGAACCTAACCTGCTGTATAAGCGAGGCCCTACAGTAGCCCAGAACCTAACCTGTATAAGCGAGGCCCTACAGTAGCCCAGAACCTAACCTGCTGTATAAGCGGGGCCCTACAGTAGCCTGGAACCTAACCTGCTGTATAAGCGGGGCCCTACAGTAGCCCAGAACCTAACCTCTATAAGCGAGGCCCTACAGTAGTCCGGAACCTAACCTGATGTATAAGCGAGGCCTGCCTGTATAGCAAAGTATCACTGGATTTATGGTTGGGTCAGCTTACAATACTGACACACGCTTTGTCCCTCTTCGTTTGTTCATTTTCCCTGTGGCACCTTTGTGTTAGTGTGGTCTCTGAGTGTAGTAAATTATGAGCCTTGTCAGGAGGATGAGTTGCACTTGACCATGGCAGCTTGGCCTTGTGTAGTGACTCAGTGCTGTGTATTATGGCTGGCTTCTGACAATGACCCAGTGACCGTCTTGCAGTCTAAGCGTCGCTCGTTCATGCTTTCACTTAAATATGGACCCCAGTGGAAATTACTTTTTTGGGGGGTTATTCTAGGTAATTTACACATATTTTACTTTTTTTTCAACGAACCGGCCGTATCCCACCGAGGCAGGGTGACTTAGAAAGAAAAAACGAAAGTTTTTCTTTTTATTTTCAGCAAGTTATCCAGGAGAAGGGGTTACTACCCCTTTGCTCCCGGCATTTTAGTCACCTCTTACGACACGCACGTATTTTACTATGTATAATAATTTATGTAACTGTATTTATGTGAATCTGTACGTAAATAGTTACTAACATCTCACCTTGTAGATTGGGAAGCCCTGGAACTGAGTAGATGTGGTGGTGGTCGTTCAGTGTGAAGCCCTGGAACTGAGTAGATGTGGTGGTGGTCGTTCAGTGTGAAGCCCTGGAACTGAGTAGATGTGGTGGTGGTGGTGGTGGTCGTTCTGGTAACTGACATCAACACTGGCACTCTCAAGTCGTCACCAGCCTTGGATATCCAGTTCATGATAAGATATATGACGATAACCACTGTTGATAAGAGAGTCGCTCCTAACAGCGCATTTGTAGAAGCTAGACCAGGATGTGATCCCTGGAAATACTGGGAAAGTTTGCCTAGTTCAGGATGAGTTGTGAAGGAAACTTGGGGAGCGAGTAAATGTTGTTTGATGTGTTGATTGCGCAGCCCATGCTGTGGGCGGAGAGTGGGTCTGGCAGCCCATGCTGTGGGCGGAGAGTGGGTCTGGCAGCCCATGCTGTGGGCGGAGAGTGGGTCTGGCAGCCCATGCTGTGGGCGGAGAGTGGGTCTGGCAGCCCATGCTGTGGGCGGAGAGTGGGTCTGGTAGCCCATGCCCATGCTGTGGGCGCATAGTGAGTCTGGTAGTTCATGCTGTGGGCGGAGAGTGTGTCTGATAGCCCATGCTGTGGGCAGTGAGTGGGGTCTGGCAGTTAATGAACAAAATTTAACTCCAGGTGTTGTGACTGCTGCGTGTGTGTGTGAGTGCTGTGGTTACTATGGTAGTGTATGACTGCATACGCAAGCCGATGTATACACACACACACACACGCTGTGAATCGACCCTTGCAACCACAGTTATGAGTACACTGTGTGTGCCACTAGCAACAATCTTCAACAACTCTATCGAAACAGTGCAACGGCCAGAGGTATGGAAAACAGTAAATGTAGTCCCAGTTTTTTAAGACAGGAGACAGACAGGCAACATTAAACTACAGACCAGTGTCAATGACATGTCTAGCATGTAAAGTTATTGAGAAGATTATCGGAAGAGTGGTGGAGCACCTAGAAAGGAATGGGTTCACAGATGACAACCAGCAGCGCTTCAGGGATGGAAAATTCTGTCACAAACCTACTTGAGTCAACCAGAGAAGGATCGAGATGTACCAGATCCTGTATACTTTGCTGCACGAAACCAACTTATTCTATTGTCTAACAAAAATCATAACGTTTATTTGTGCAAAACTCAGCTATGATACAAACAATACAGTAAATCTAACTCCCCATATAATGGTTAGGTAGGCTTGTCAGGAAACAGGACAAGTGTTTCCTGACGCGGGTGTCAGCCACATGATGGCCCACAGCTGGAACTGGTTTACCGGTCCATTTCTTTATGTGGGAGGTAGGATTAAAAAACATCTGTCGTGCTGATGTATTGTAAAATATCTGTTGTGCTGATGGATTATAAAAGATCTACTTACCTTTACCAGTTCCAGTCAGCTAGTGTATACAAAGCAAAGCCCTCCATTAGTGCCTTAAACATAAGGCTTCTCACCGTACTGACTAGCCAAGACAGAAAAAATATAGATATTCGTGCTTGTATGTGTGTATAAATAAATAGTATTACTGTGCAGACATATGCACGTGTACGCATTTGCATGTAAAAAAAGGGGAAGAGAATGCGCAGCTTCACGTACGATATTTATATACACAAAGTCTTTCTCACACATGATCTTACATGTTACAAATCCAGGTGGATGGGCCACTCAGTTTTGTAATCACTCTCTGACTTTATACCCCTTTTCCTTATTTCAGAGTGTTTAGTTATCCTAATATCAATCTTCCTATCCAATCCTTACCAATCCACTGGTGATCTTGCAAGAGGCAGGTGGATGCTGCAAGCATAGCTCATGTCCAGGCAGCTTCAGAAGTATACAATCATCTCGTTTTTTTTATTAATACATTTGTGAGATGCATCAATGCGGGTATTACTGCCACCGTAAAGGCAAAGACTTCCCATAATATTTTGGTAATTAATGAAGGTCTGGTAATATTATTATTCACTCAATGATTATCCTCTCGTCGCCAGCCAAAAATTATTACAGAGGTGCTTAGTGGGTCCAGGAACTGGACCTCAGCATTTGTTTGGTATTGTACCAATGATTGCTACGTACTTTCGGACCTTTTCTGCATTGTATATTTTGTAAGGTGCAGATATAATGTATCGTAAATTTATGTTAGAAAATTTATTTAGTTCGTTAGTGAGGGATTCACAGAATCTGCCATGTGAAGAATTCACTCAACCATTACAAAAAGGTTCCCATATCTCAAAGAAACTCCATAATTCGTTTCTTTATTAGCGAAATTATAACAAAAGAAACATGATATAAGATTTTTTTAATTTTGGCAAAATACTCATCATATAAAAGGCCTTATGGATATCTAAAACAACAGCATTGAGCACTTCACATATACACACGGAGGGTTGAATGCACGATGATGGGAGAATGGGATCATAATTTAAAGTGATCCGGGTTTGATTCCCGGGCTCTTCGAGACGTAAGGACAAGCCTTTTTATTCCTGCTTCCCGTCTTCACCTAGCAGTAAATAGGTACTTTGTTACCCGACTGTTGTGGCTGGCCTCCTAGGGAGGTGGTAGTATTCCTGAGCGCTGGCCTTCGAAATCAGCTGGGGCAGGATAACAACTCTTAGCCTGTAAACTGAATTATGTCAAGAACTAAGAGTAATGCTGCTACTATCTTGGCCAAGTGACACGTGAGGCTGGTGGTGCTCGCTAAGTGACACGTGAGGCTGGTGGTGCTCGCTAAGTGACACGTGAGGCTGGTGGTGCTCGCTAAGTGACACGTGAGGCTGGTGGTGGTCGTTAAGTGACACGTGAGGCTGGTGGTGCTCAGTCTAGATATCATTCAAACACTTGACTCTCAGGTGTATATTAGTGTAACTCTTGTGGACACGCGAACTAGGTCGACGTGCTCTCTTATATGTGGTCGAGTCTTAGCTCCTGGCCCCGCCTCTCAACTTGCAGCTTGCCAGATTCACTCCCTCCTAGCCTCGTGGGCCATATCATACCTGCTCTTAAAACTATATATGGAGCCTGCCTCCACCATTTCTACGTGGAGGTCCTTTCACTCCCTGACATCTCTGTGGCTCATCTGTGTCTTTATCTTCCAGCTGTGCCCCCAAGTAACTGTTTCTCGCTTCTCCAGCAGCCTTTCCTTATCTACCCTATCAATTTTATCGAGTATTTTATATGTTATTATCATGTCTCCCCCGGTTCTTCTGTCCTCCAAAGTCGTTAGATTCGATTCCTTAGCTTCTCCTCGTAGCTCATACCCACTTAGCTCTGGATATCATATCGTTGCATACCACTGCACTTTCTCCATTTTCTCAACATGTTTTTTCAGGTGCGGGTTCCATACTGGTGCTGCTTACTCCTGATATATGTTGTACAAAGGACCCGGAAAGACTCTTTGCTGACATTCCTGAAGGCTGCTCTTACCTGTAAATTTGCCAGACAAGTACAGGAAGCAGTGGGTATACGGTTGATGTGAACTATATACCAGGCACTGTCGTCACCCTTAGGACTTTCTCTCTGAGTGAAGTTTGCAACCTCTGTCCCTCGAGTCTATAATGTGTGTCCGATCTTTTTTCCCCTTCCCCAATCTGCATAACTTTGCATTTGCTGGGGTTGATTTCAAATAACCACTTAGCTGACCAGTGCGGTGTATCCAGACATTTGTAGCCTTTCCCTTTCTTCGTTTGTTTTTTATTCTCCTCATTAGTTTTACATCATCAACAAACAGGGACACATCTGATTCAGTCGTATCTTGTATGTTATTCACATTAACAAAAACAGTACTGGTCCTAATGTCAATTCTTGTGGAACCCCGCTCCTCATTCTGACGTCTCTTCCCTGACAATCACTCTTTAATTCCTTCCCCTAAGGTACTCTTTGATCCATCAGAGTACTTTCCTTGTTATTCGTGTCTGCACCTCAAGTTTTTGCTCTAGCTTCTTGTGGGGTTACAGTATCTAATGCCTTCTTGCAGTCTAAGAAAATGCAATCCATCCACGCCTCTCATTCTCTTGTCTCGCATCTGTTGTAGTGTTTCACAACCCCGTGCTGGTTACTGTGTTTAAAACCACGTTTCCCCAAGTGCTCTATCGCTCTCCTGATTATCTTCTCCAGTACTTTACATGATATATATGCCAATGAAACTGGTCTGTAGATCAGCGCTTCCTGTCTATCTCATTTATTTTTAAATACGGGGACTACATTCCCTGTCTTCCAGATCTCTGTCAACTGTCCCGTATCCATTGACTTGTTGTAGATTTTAGTGGTTCGGACAGTGCTTCTGCTTCCTCTTGCAGAATCCATGGTGACTCCCTGGCAGTTGCTGTTGCCTTTAATGGATCCACTTCCATTAAGTTTCCTTACCGCTTTCCCTGTTGTGTGTATGACGCCAGTACTTGTCGGTGTACCCTGTCCCCTAGGCTGTCTGGCAGTGACCCTATTTACATTGATAAGACATCTTCAGATCGTCTGATCAACACTTCACAGATTTCCTTGTCGTTTACCGAGCGTTCTTATTTCTTCAATCGAATTACCTGGTCTTTTACTGACGACTTTCTTCTGACGTGGCTCTGAAGTATTTTGGTCCAGACTTGACCTTTGTTGTTACGTCGTTCTAGGTTTACCAACATCTCATCCACTGGTCCTTTCAGTTCTCTTTGCCACTACACTACATTCAAGAATTATCTTATTCCTTCGGAATTCCCTCTTCTAAATTCTGGCTTCTCGCGTCCTCCGCCTGTCTGTCATTCTTCTATGGTCAGGTCAGTTCCACGAGGTACTCTAAGTTTGCCAATGTTTGTTCACTAGTACCCTGGAGGCTATCGTGTTCTATTTCACCTATCACCTATGTCAGCCGTACTTGTGGTAAATAGTAAGTCCAGTCTTGCTATGTTTTTTTCTCTCTCTCTCGCTTGTCTAATCCCCTCCATGTGGGTTCGAGTTCTCCTATCGATTTCTTTATGGTTGAAATCCCCCATGTTAAGTAGCTTTGTTTTAGCCCTATATGTACACCTAGCTGTTGCTCCTGCTATAGTGTCAACCATTACGCTGGTGTTATCTTCATATTCCTGCCACGGTTAGCCTATCTGCCCTATCAATTCAGTTAAAGATTTTTTTTTAAGTAGTACTCATGTCTTCTCTTGTCCTTCTCTCCGCCAGGGTCGTCAGCATCAGTTCCTTCAGCCTCTCCTCCTAATACTAACAGGGTTCCATACCTTTCGATTCTCAGTATCATAGTTACAGAGATCGCTAAACCTGTGAAGTATTACTGGGCGCTGATATCAGGGATTCTCAGCACACCCTCTGTGGGTCATAGAGCAAAAAGGAGGGCAGGGGTTCGAATCACCGCCCCTTAATCGTACCCCGGGTTGAGGCTAGTCCTGGTTACTAGCAACACCTCGTTTATTACGGATAGCACAGCTGTTGCTAACTTCAAGAATGGACCATACGTCGCATCCACATTTGTCGTTTGAAGTTAGTTCAATATCTTCATTATGCACCCCATATCCATGGTGTGGGCGGTAGTCAAAAGATTACAGAGGAACATAATGGGTCCAGGGACTGGGCCACAAAGTTTTGAAAAATGAACAAGTTACAGTGGTAATGAACTATTTATATATTTATATCTGGTCACAATCGTAATGAGTTATTTATGCAGACATCAATTAGGTCACACACACAAGCAAAAAAAAATTATAATGCTTTATTTACGGCGAGAAATGTCAGTGTATTTTTCCAGAATGGTTTGTAATATACCACTGTGGATAAAATAGTTTGACATTTCTTGAACATTTCTGAGTTGTTGTCTCTGAATTCATTAATTTTGAAGAAAGCGAGAGAATTGGTAATGTTGGGGTTACCGTTCAACACTACATCCTGGAGCAGTAACAGGCAGTTATTCTCTGCTGGTTAATGGGGTGTGAACCAAGCCACGGTAAACCAGCGGATGCTGAGTCGGTTACGGGTCATCACTGGGTTAAGATTCGTGTGAAGACACATGTCCTGTTTCCTGACGAACCAGGTGACACCACCAGTGTCACTCCTGAGTGTAGAACAGCAGGTGGACCTCCGAGCTGCCAAGAACAGTCTCTAGGTTAGTCTGGGTGACGTAGGCGTCGTCGTAGAAGAACCAGTTGTCACTGCTGTCGCGCTGCCTCCTGCAGAAGGCGGTGTAATGGCCAGACGTCATGGTTCCTTCATGGTTCACCACGCCACAAAGCTGATACCTGGCACTGACGGGGTACACAAGACAAGACTTATACACCCACGACAATTAATAATAATAATGTTTAGCTCTGTACTACTAGTACTGCTACTGCTACTACTGCTGCTACTTCTGCTACAGCTATTGCTACCATACTACTACTACTGCTACTACTACTACTGCTACAGCTACTGCTACCATACTAATACTACTGCTACTACTACTGCTACTACTACTACTGCTACAGCTACTGCTACTACTACTGCTGCTACTGCTACTACTACTACTGCTACAGCTACTGCTACTATACTACTACTACTGCTGTTACTGCTACTACTACTACTACTACTGCTACTACTACTACTACTACTACTACTACTACTACTACTACTACTACTGCTGCTGCTGCTGCTGCTACAGCTACATATTGGCAACATTGCACGGTGTCATATAACTTACCTGGAATCTTTGTAACCTTGCAAGGTGAGTCCCTCAGCAGGGTAGGTGACCCTGGTCTTGAGGTTGTCTCGGCTCTGGTCATTGTACCTGGCGAGGAGGTCATCTTAGTGGCTAGTGTATATCTCACGCTGCTTTTTACTGGGTGTAAATCACGTGTGGTATCATAAGGGTGAACAGATATTTGTTCCTATTATGGATCTGGAAACGCTGATAACGAGGGTTGATCGGGAGAGATGGGACTTGTTTAGCAACTGGATGAAGTAGGTGGTAAGTTGTTGGAAGCCGTAACTATCATTAATGAGGGAGGCTCGACTCAGCGTGTGTAAGGAAGGAAGAAATGTTTTCCAGTAAAAGAGGGTCTTGCAAAAACATGGCTGATGTCATTGTGGTTGTTCAGTGACTCTATACATGGGGTTGTGAAAGAAGTGAATGTAAAGAGTGTTAGAGAGTTGTCAGAGTGTGTTTGTTGACGACACTGCTAGAGAGTTGTCAGAGTGTGTGTTTGTTAACGACAGAGTACTAGAGAATTGTCAGAGTATGTGTTTGTTAACAACAGAGTGCTAGAGTTGTCAGAGTCGGTTTCTTGACGACAGTGCTAGAGAGTTGTCAGAGTCGGTTTCTTGACGACAGTGCTAGAGAGTTGTCAGAGTCGGTTTCTTGACGACAGTGCTAGAGAGTTGTCAGAGTCTGTTTGTTGACGACAGTGCTAGAGAGTTGTCAGAGTCGGTTTGTTGACGACAGTGCTAGAGAGTTGTCAGAGTGTGTCTGCAGACGACAGCGCTATTGGGAGAATCATAAGTCAAGTTGCAGACGATGCTGGAGGTGTCACTCGGAAAGTTTGTACGAGAGAAGGAAGCTAAAGACATAAACTAACAACTAGATGAGAGTATGAAATACTGGACACCATTTTTGAAGGCGTATGGAGAAAGTGAATGTATTTCAATACTTGTGAGTGAATGAGTCAGCAGGTGAGTATATGAAGGGAAGTATTACAAGACTAAGAACTATTAAGAAACACACAGGACAGTAAAGGTATGTGTATACTTCATGCAAGTAGAAGTGTGTAAGATTTACCTGCCATCTTGCGTGTTGAGACAGAAAGAACATAAACAATCCCTGCGAGAATGTAAACGTTTAACAATGAGATGTAAATATTGCCTGATATCAGTGTGTGACCACTGAACAGAGTGTATAATCAACGAAAGGAGTAATTCAGAAAACAGAAAAGGGGTTATTAAGATGGCTTGGTCATGTAGAAAGGGTGGACCGAGACATATTGATTAAGAGGGGTGTATTAATTTAAGGGGAGTGTGAGGGAGGTTCTGAGCATCCAGCAGGCAGCGGTATCACATTACTGAAATATTAAATATCAACAAATCGAAAATCAAAACACTTGTGCAACACGTGGGTATCTGAGTGACTGGCCACCTCTTATCAACACTGAGGGACTGATCCCTTCAAAATTACTACTGTCTCCCTTGTTATAATCGTGGGTATTCGACTGAAGACATCTGCTGCGCAGGCGAAACGTTTCGACAATATAGGTAAGTGTTGCACCTCTGTGTTGCTGATGATGGCCATACTAGCTTCACCTTGGATGGAGAATTAGACACATAAAGATACCCAGATGTTGCACATGTGTCTAATTCTCCATGTTGTCGGTATTATATACCATTTGTGTACAACTAGTTTGATCTTACCTGCTGAAGTGGAGAGTGAGTACTCGGGGGAAGTGGACGATGTTGGTCCTGGTGCTGCACTCGTGACTTCGTCCACACTCCCCACACTCCCAGTCTATCTTTTGCGTCCGGTAGTGCTTCTTCAACATCTCCTAGCCAGGGATAGAGTTGTGGATGAGCGGAACTATCATCCAAGTGGAGCCAATGAAGCAAACGGCCTTCTCAGGTTTTAGGATGGAAATAAATGGTATAAAATACCGACACAATGGAAAAATAAACACATAAGCAGTATAATGTGATCCTTTATTGACAACGTTTCGCCCACGCAGTGGGCTTTATCGAGTCACAGACAGATCTGTCTTTATCGAGTCACAGACAGATCTGTCTGTGACTCGATAAAGCCCACTGCGTGGGCGAAACGTTGTCAATAAAGGATCACATTATACTGCTTATGTGTTTATTTTTCAGGTTTTAGGAAACCGGACAAATAAGCGAGTTAGAAGGACCAAAGCTGCCAGAGGAGGTGTCGATAAATGGCTCAAAAATCCGACAAATTGATAAATTAGACACAACACTTACGTATCTTTATTAAGGAAATGTTGCGCCACAGTGGCTTCAGTCTAGTTTTGTACAAAGAAGAATACTCAAGTGTTACACATTATTACGCAGGGCATTGTAGAAAATATGTGTATAAAAATGCTCCATTAATAATGTTAGTGGACGGGATTTGTTCTGAAACCGGACGCTTATTAGTTCTGGTCAGTCCGAGTAGCCAGGACAGGAGTGGAGAGGTGTGGTCAGTACTTGAAGAGCGGTGGGTGGAGCAAGACGTCATGGTGTTTGGTCTAGGATGTGGGTGGTATTTTTGGGTAAGTTTAGGCCATAGGTTATTTGATTGTTTTTGTACTCTCACGATTTTTCCTGTAAGGTCCAGTAAGTGGAGGGCCTGTTTTGGAGAGTACAGATAATAGTTTTTTTGGCTAAGAGGCCAGCAGAAGGCCGGTGTCATGGAGCCCCACTGTTTATATGTTTGAACTGGTACTAGTGGGTTTAGGCAATATTTTGCCTAAAGTGACTACCTGGCTTAAAGTGAGTACCTGGTACAGGTATACTGGTGTTTTATATATGTAGAGGGTAGGTTATATATCTAAGTTTAGTATTAATATAGTTATATTTTTATAAAAGTGGATTTAATTACCCTTAGTACTGACCATCTAGTTTTCGTGAAGCCTGGCACTAGGTTGGTGTATTTTTTTAATATTTTAAATGCCCCTAAACGAGGCTTTTACCACTAGGCGCCAGCACCTATTTACATAACGTAATAAATATGTTAACGCACATGTAGCTTAGTTATCAGGTGAGAAGGTGTTCCACCCAAGGAAGACGAAACAGGTGAAGGTGCACCGTACCTGCAGGGACCACGACATGTTGCTGTGGATGACAGGAAGGGTGATGCTGGGGAAGGGCTGAGAGGTACGGCAGATCACATTCTCAGCCTCACGTTCATGACAGATGATCTCCGAAACCTCCTCACCGTGGAAGAGGTCAGAGATGACGGAGGTCCAGTCCGCCTGCAACCACACACTTGACTTACTTACCTCTTTTAACTTTTAAGGTTAAAATATTAAGATATTGCATGGACCCAGACGGAAATAAGTCACTTTGACTTTTTTTTTTTTTGGTTAATGCTAGATAATTTACACGAATGTTGCTATGTATGATAATTTGTGTAATTGTATTTATGTGCGTCTGTACCCGAATAAACTTACACAGACACACACAAGCAGTGATGTTAATGCTCTTATTGCATCAGAATCGAGTCTTTTTTTTTTTTTTTTTTTTAACACATCGGCCGATTCCCACCAAGGCAGGGTGGCCCGAAAAGAAAAACTTTCATCATCATTCACTCCATCACTGTCTTGCCAGAAGGGTGCTTTACACTACAGTTATAAAACTGCAACATTAACACCCCTCCTTTAGAGTGCCGGCACTGTACTTCCCATCTCCAGAACTCAAGTCCGGCCTGCCGGTTTCCCTGAATCCCTTCATAAATGTTACTTTGCTCACACTCCAACAGCACGTCAAGTATTAAAAACCATATGCCTCCATTCACTCCTATCAAATACGCTCACACATGCTTGCTGGAAGTCCAAGCCCTCGCACACAAAACTTCCTTTACCCTCCCTCCAACCTTTCCTAGGCCGACCCTACCCCGCCTTCCCTCCACTACAGATTTATACATCTCGAAGTCACTCTGTCTCGTTCCATTCTCTCTACATGTCCAAACCACCTCAACAACCCCTCCTCAGCTCTCTGGACAATCGTTTTGGTGATCCCGCACCTCCTCCTAATTTCCAAACTCCGAATTCTCTGCATTATATTCACACCACACATTGACCTCAGACATGACATCTCCACTGCCTCCAGCCTTCTCCTCGTTGCAACATTCATCACCCATGCTTCACACCCATATAAGAGCGTTGGTATAACTATACTCTCATACATTCCCCTCTTTACTTCCATGGACAAGGTTCTTTGTCTCCACAGACTCCGAAGTGCTCCACTCACCCTTTTCCCCTCATCAATTCTATGATTCACCTCATCCTTCATAGACCCATCCGCCGACATGTCCACTCCCAAATATCTGAATACATTCACCTCCTCCATACTCTCTCCCTCCAATCTGATATCCAATCTTTCGTCACCTATTCTTATTCTGTATTATAGTTACGTTGTGAAACATCCGCAGTGTGCTGCTACACTTCTATATGATAGTTCCATGCTGGAAACACTCGCAGTGTGCTGCTACATTATTCTATACAAATTGCTGTAATAGTTGTGTAAGTGGTTGTTGAAAATCGAGCCCCAGTGAAAGCTGATGAGTCTGAAGAATGGGAAAAGGAGACTGAACTAAACGTGTGTCAACAGAGAAAAGGATCTCGGAGCAGACATTACCACTAACTTGTCTCCCCAGGCGCGCACACACCAACATAGAATATCATCAAATAAGGAGAATCTGAGAACAACATAAATCACTTGTGTGCACTGTTAACATGGTGACTGACAACTAGCACGCCTTTGCAGGTGATAACTGTTCCCTTACAAGTCTCCCTAGATTTGTATGTCGGAGAAATTGAGGTAAAGGAGGGAAGGGAGAGAGAGAGAATAAATATTTGCTTGTAAATAAACTTAGGAACCTTAACCTTGTGAAAGTCTGTGTAAAAGAGGGAGAGACTACTTTCCCAGACATCAAGACACACAACACCACACTGGTGTGTTGTAAACCAGTGCGGCACAGACTACCATGATGGGTGTCGACTACGACGCTGCCTGCGAGCCAGTAGACTCACTCACTTTCATGAGGTCATTGTGGAGCCAGGTGAGCAGGGCAGCCAGCAGGTCGTGGGCGTCTATCTGGCGGGACCCACGGAACTCCACCTCGTGTAGACCCACAACGTGCTGAGGAGAGTTACTTTTAGTCACACTGACTCACACGCAACACACTGACTCACACGCAACACACTGACTCACACAACACACTGACTCACACAACACACTGACACAACACACTGACACAACACACTGACACAACACACTGACACAACACACTGACACACGCAACACACTGACTCACACAACACTGACTCACACAACACACTGACTCACGCAACACACTGACTCACACGCAACACACTGACTCACACGCAACACACTGACTCACACGCAACACACTGACTCACACGCAACACACTCACTCACACGCAACACACTGACTCATACGCAACACACTGACTCACACGCAACACACTGACTCAGTCACAGTTGACTGACCATACAGGCAAACTTGAAGTTCTCGGTTGAAATTAATAAAAACTGCTGGTTAACCATGGTGTTGACAGCTGCTGGTTAACCATGGTGTTGACAGCTGCTGGTTAACCATGGTGTTGACAGCTGCTGGTTAACTCTGGTGCTGACAGCTGCTGGTTAACTCTGGTGCTGACAGCTGCTGGTTAACCATGGTGTTGACAGCTGCTGGTTAACTCTGGTGCTGACAGCTGCTGGTTAACTCTGGTGTTGACAGCTGCTGGTTAACCATGGTGTTGACAGCTGCTGGTTAACTCTGGTGCTGACAGCTGCTGGTTAACTGGTGCTGACAGCTGCTGGTTAACTGGTGCTGACAGCTGCTGGTTAACCATGGTGTTGACAGCTGCTGGTTAACTCTGGTGCTGACAGCTGCTTGCTGGTTAACTGGTGCTGACAGCTGCTGGTTAACCATGGTGTTGACAGCTGCTGGTTAACTCTGGTGCTGACAGCTGCTGGTTAACTCTGGTGCTGACAGCTGCTGGTTACCTCTGGTGCTGACAGCTGCTGGTTAACTCTGGTGCTGACAGCTGCTGGTTAACACTGGTGTTGACAGCTGCTGGTTAACTCTGGTGCTGACAGCTGCTGGTTAACTCTGGTGCTGACAGCTGCTGGTTAACTCTGGTGTTGACAGCTGCTGGTTAACTGGTGCTGACAGCTGCTGGTTAACTCTGGTGCTGACAGCTGCTGGTTAACTCTGGTGCTGACAGCTGCTGGTTAACTCTGGTGCTGACAGCTGCTGGTTAACCTGGTGCTGACAGCTGCTGGTTAACTCTGGTGCTGACAGCTGCTGGTTAACTCTGGTGCTGACAGCTGCTGGTTAACTCTGGTGCTGACGCTGCTGGTTAACTCTGGTGCTGACAGCTGCTGGTTAACTCTGGTGCTGACAGCTGCTGGTTAACTCTGGTGCTGACAGCTGCTGGTTAACTCTGGTGCTGACAGCTGCTGGTTAACTCTGGTGCTGACAGCTGCTGGTTAACTCTGGTGCTGACAGCTGCTGGTTAACTCTGGTGCTGACAGCTGCTGGTTAACTCTGGTGCTGACAGCTGCTGGTTAACTCTGGTGCTGACAGCTGCTGGTTAACTCTGGTGCTGACAGCTGCTGGTTAACTCTGGTGCTGACAGCTGCTGGTTAACTCTGGTGCTGACAGCTGCTGGTTAACTCTGGTGCTGACAGCTGCTGGTTAACTCTGGTGCTGACAGCTGCTGGTTAACTGGTGCGAAGCCTGGTTAACCTGGGCTGACAGCTGCTGGTTAACCTGGTGCTGACAGCTGCTGGTTAACCTGGTGCTGACAGCTGCTGGTTAACCTGGTGCTGACAGCTGCTGGTTAACTGGTGCTGACAGCTGCTGGTTAACTCTGGTGTTGACAGCTGCTGGTTAACTGGTGCTGACAGCTGCTGGTTAACTGGAATTGACAGCTGCTGGTTAACCATGGTGTTGACAGCTGGTTAACCTAGTGTTAAGCTATGTGCTGACAGCTGCTGGTTAACTTGGCTGACAGCTGCTGGTTAACCATGGTGTTGACAGCTGCTGGTTAACCCTAGTGTTGACAGCTACTGGTGCTGACAGCTGCTGGTTAACTGGTGCTGACAGCTGCTGATTAACTCTGGTGCTGACAGCTGCTGGTTAACCTGGTGTTGACAGCTGCTGGTTAACTCTGGTGCTGACAGCTGCTGGTTAACTCTGGTGCTGACAACTGCTGGTTAACACTGGTGTTGACAGCTGCTGGTTAACTCTGGCGTTGACAGCTGCTGGTTAACTCTGGTGCTGACAGCTGCTGGTTAACCAGGGTGTTGATAGCTTCCTAGTAGGGTTATTGAAGCTGCCTAGTAGGGTTATTGAAGCTGCCTAGTAGGGTTATTGAAGCTGCCTAGTAGGGTTATTGAAGCTGCCTAGGCTAGAGGCCGTAGGTTGAAGCTGCCTAGAGGGTTGTTGAAGCTGCCTAGTAGGGTTATTGAAGCTGCCTAGTAGGGTTATTGAAGCGCCTAGTAGGGTTATTGAAGCCGCCTAGTAGGGTTATTGAAGCTGCCTAGTAGGGTTATTGAAGCGCCTAGTAGGGTTATTGAAGCCGCCTAGAGGGTTATTGAAGCTCGCCTAGTAGGGTATTGAAGCCGCCTAGTAGGGTTATTGAAGCTGCCTAGTAGGGTTATTGAAGCCGCCTAGTAGGGTTATTGAAGCCGCCTAGTAGGGTTATTGAAGCCGCCTAGTAGGGTTATTGAAGCCTGCCTAGTAGGGTTATTGAAGCTGCCTAGTAGGGTTATTGAAGCTGCCTAGTAGGGTTAGCTGCCAGAGGTATTGAAGCCTGCCTAGTAGGGTTATTGAAGCCGCCTAGTAGGGTTATTGAAGCGCCTAGTAGGGTTATTGAAGCTCGCCTAGTAGGGTTATTGAAGCGCCTAGTAGGGTTATTGAAGCTGCCTAGTAGGGTTATTGAAGCTGCCTAGTAGGGTTATTGAAGCTGCCTAGTAGGGTTATTGAAGCTGCCTAGTAGGGTTATTGAAGCTGCCTAGTAGGGTTATTGAAGCTGCCTAGTAGGGTTATTGAAGCTGCCTAGTAGGGTTATTGAAGCTGCCTAGTAGGGTTATTGAAGCTGCCTAGTAGGGTTATTGAAGCCCAGAGGGTTATTGAAGCTGCCTAGTAGGGTTATTGAAGCTGCCTAGTAGGGTATTGAAGCGCCTAGTAGGGTTGAGAGGTATGAAGCCGCCTAGTAGGGTTATTGAAGCTGCCTAGTAGGGCTATTGAAGCTGCCTAGTAGGGCTATTGAAGCTGCCTAGTAGGGTTATTGAAGCTGCCTAGTAGGGTTATTGAGCGCCTAGTAGGGTTATTGAAGCTGCCTAGTAGGGTTATTGAAGCCGCCTAGAGGGTTATTGAAGCTGCCTAGTAGGGTTATTGAAGCTGCCTAAGGTTGACGCAGAGGTTATTGAAGCTGCCTAGTAGGGTTATTGAAGCTGCCTAGTAGGGTTATTGAAGCGCCTAGTAGGGTTATTGAAGCGCCTGGGGTAGCGGTGTATTGAGCGCCTAGTAGGGTTATTGAAGCTGCCTAGTAGGGTTATTGAAGCTGCCTAGTAGGGTTATTGAAGCAAGGACCTTGGGTAGTTTCAAATTTAGGTTGGATAAATTCATGAGTGAGAGGGTTTGGATTTGAGTGGGAATTGCATATGAATAAGGCTCAAGAGGACGGGTGGAGAGGTAGAAACAACGAAGACCCAGGAGAATGTTGTGGAAACATCGAACCCATTCTCCGTGCTACCCGATGAATGTGAGTCGACTTCTGGGAGCGTCACGACGAAAGACACAAAGGAAGGTAAAAACATTGTTGTTGTTGGGGACAGTCAGGTTAGGTACATGGATAGGGCTTTCTGTTTGATTGATAGGAGTAGGAGACAGAGGGTTTGCTTTCCTGGGGCTGGGATGGAGGATATTGTTAGCCGTCTGGACGACATCATGAGAGGTAATGGGAGCAATCCTATTATCTGTCTCAGTGCTGGAGGCAACGATGTTGGCAGACGTAGGAGTGAGGACCTGACTAGCAGGTTTAGGTCAGCAATAGACATAATTAGGAAGAAGGGTGGGAACCCTGTCATATGTGGTATTTTGCCAAGGAGAGGAGTTGGAAATGAATGGCTGTCCAGGGCAATTGGTGTCAATTGCTGGCTGGACAAATACTGTAAGGAAAATTCAGTAACATTCATTGACAACTGGGACCTCTTCTATGGCAGAAATGACATGTATGCCAGGGATGGGGTTCACTTATCCAGGTCTGGGGTGGGGGCACTGGCAACTGCAGTGGAGGGAGCTGTTAGGGCTTTAAACTAGAAATAGTTAGTGGTATGGGTTTTGGGGGGAAAACAGAGAAGTCCCAGTGTAGTAATATTATAAGTTGTAGGAGAACTAGTAATAGGCAGAATAAGGTGGATAGTGGAAAGCTAGTGACACTAGATGACAAGGACAGTAATAGGTATAGTGGAAAAACAGAGATGAGCAGGAAGGGTAATGAGAAAGGAGGGTCTCTAAATATATATTACACCAATAGTCGTAGTGCTAGGAATAAGATGGACGAGTTGAGATTAGTTGCAAGTACGGGTAATGGAAATAAATGGTATAAAATACCGACACAATGGAAAAATAAACACATAAGCAGTATAATGTGATCCTTTATTGACAACGTTTCGCCCACGCAGTGGGCTTTATCGAGTCACAGACAGATCTACCTGGAAAATGAGCAACATGGAGATATATATAGGGTACAGTCAGGTGGAGAATGCTGGGTCAGGTGGAGAAAGCTGCATGTGAGTCTTAAAAGTAGTGTGATAGTTGAAAACATAGTGTGACTTAAAGGACCTGCAGTGTACCATTCTTGAGTTCTAGGTGGGATAGCGTTGAAGAAGTTTCTTGGCAATAGGTTCAGCTATGTTGTAGAAGCCGTTGTTCTGGTTGAAGTTGTTGGATATACAGATGAGTGATGATTCTAGGATTCTTCGGTATTGCGTGTTGTCTCTCTGGCGATGAGTCTTGCGTTTCTGTAGTTGATTAAATGGTTGTGTAAATTTCGGTGTTGAACACAGGCATTTCTTGAGTCGTCAGATCTGCCTGCGTACTGGTGTTCTGAAATGCGTGTTTGTAGGTCTCTGGATGTTTCGCCAACGTATAATTTGCTGCAGCCATTACAAGGGATTGTGTATACCCCTGCCGTGGATTGAAGCTTTTCCTGTCTGTTACTGGTAATGTCCTTAATGGTGGTGGATGTGGAGGTGGATACTCGGAATGAGGTCTTAGAAAAAATGTTGGAAACTTGTTTGGAAATGGAGTTGGTGGGAAGGACTATGTATCTCTTCTCAGCAGTGTCTTCTCTGGGTGTGTTGAAGATGTTTAATGCCCGTCGTCTGCAGTCTCTAATGAAGTGACGAGGATAGTGAAGTTTGGAAAAAACTTGTTCAATGAGGGAGCATTCTTCTTCAAGGAACTCACTGCTGCAGATTCTGAGTGCGCGCAGGAAAAAGCCTATAATTACACCACGTTTAATTTTGGACTACCCATGGGATCGCCACTTAGTGCCGTCCTTGCGAACCTATATATGGAACATTTGGAAGCCGAACGATTTTCCTCTATTATTCCCTCTTCTGTCACCTGGCTTCGTTATGTTGATGACATTCTCATCATAACTCCCAGACGCTTCAACGTTCAAGCTCTCCAACACGAACTCAACCAGGTTGAGCCATCAATCCAGTTTACACTAGAAGAAGAAGTCGACAACACTCTTCCTTTCCTTGATGTTCTTCTCTGCAAAGCTGACCATGAACTTCGTTTTAAAGTCTATCGAAAACCTACCAATCAACACGATCTTCTCCACTTCTACTCTCACCACGACACCAAAATTAAACGTGGTGTAATTATAGGCTTTTTCCTGCGCGCACTCAGAATCTGCAGCAGTGAGTTCCTTGAAGAAGAATGCTCCCTCATTGAACAAGTTTTTCCAAACTTCACTATCCTCGTCACTTCATTAGAGACTGCAGACGACGGGCATTAAACATCTTCAACACACCCAGAGAAGACACTGCTGAGAAGAGATACATAGTCCTTCCCACCAACTCCATTTCCAAACAAGTTTCCAACATTTTTTCTAAGACCTCATTCCGAGTATCCACCTCCACATCCACCACCATTAAGGACATTACCAGTAACAGACAGGAAAAGCTTCAATCCACGGCAGGGGTATACACAATCCCTTGTAATGGCTGCAGCAAATTATACGTTGGCGAAACATCCAGAGACCTACAAACACGCATTTCAGAACACCAGTACGCAGGCAGATCTGACGACTCAAGAAATGCCTGTGTTCAACACCGAAATTTACACAACCATTTAATCAACTACAGAAACGCAAGACTCATCGCCAGAGAAGACAACACGCAATACCGAAGAATCCTAGAATCATCACTCATCTGTATATCCAACAACTTCAACCAGAACAACGGCTTCTACAACATAGCTGAACCTATTGCCAAGAAACTTCTTCAACGCTATCCCACCTAGAACTCAAGAATGGTACACTGCAGGTCCTTTAAGTCACACTATGTTTTCAACTATCACACTACTTTTAAGACTCACATGCAGCTTTCTCCACCTGACCCAGTATTCTCCACCTGACTGTACCCTATATATATCTCCATGTTGCTCATTTTCCAGGTAGATCTGTCTGTGACTCGATAAAGCCCACTGCGTGGGCGAAACGTTGTCAATAAAGGATCACATTATACTGCTTATGTGTTTATTTTTCCAAGTACGGGTAATATTGATGTTTTTGCAATAACTGAGACATGGTTTAATATGAAAAATCGGGACTTGCCTGCCGAATGTCACATTCAGGGTTTTAAATTGTTCCAAGTAGACAGAAGTATCGGGAAAGGGGGTGGGGTGGCACTCTATGTCCGTGATCATTTAAATTGTTGCATAAAAACGGGTATAAAGTCTGAATTAACACATACAGAGTCTGTCTGGATAGAATTTTCAGAGGGGTGTGAAAAATTGATTTTAGGCGTGATTTACCGTCCTCCAAACTTAGATAGGGAACAAGGGAGACTACTTTGGGAGGAAATTGTTAAGGCCACAAGACACGATAACGTAGTAATTTAGGGACTTTAACTTTAGTCAGATTGATTGGAATTTCATGACAGGGAATTTAGAATCTAACGACTTTTTAGAAGTAGTTCAGGATTGCTTTTTGAAGCAGTTTGTAACAGAACCTACAAGGGAAAATAACCTACTTGACTTGGTTCTGGCAAGCAAGGAAACCCTTGTTAATAATTTAGAAATTACAGAGGAACTCGGCTCAAGCGACCACAAGTCAATTACCTTTAGCATTGAATGGATGTATGATAGTAGGGATAATTCAGTAATGGTCCCAGATTTTCGCTTAGCAGATTATAATGGACTTAGAGAACACTTATCAACTGTGGACTGGGGTGAAGAAGAGAGGTATCAATATGACAGTTTTCTTAACACTATACAGGCTGCCCAAAGAACATTTATCCCGTATAAAGAAATTAGATCAAGTAGAAATGACCCAAAATGGATGAATAATAGGCTCAAATATCTTTTAGGGCAGAAGAAAGGAATTTATAGGCGCATAAAAAGAGGTGAGGGTCATCTTATAAATCAGTATACTGACATTAAGAGGGACGTTAAAAGGGAATAAGAAAAGCTAAACGGGACTATGAAATTAAAGTTGCTAGGGATTCAAAACTAACCCAAAAGTTTTTTTCCAGGTTTATAGAACAAAAGTTAGGGATAAGATAGGTCCCCTTAAAAATAACTTTGGGCATCTTACTGACAAGGAGAATGATATGTGCTCTATTTTTAATAATTATTTTCTCTCGGTTTTCACACAGGAAGACATTAATAATATCCCAGTAATTAATTTTTACAGAGGCCCAGAAGAAGATAAATTATGTAATATCACAGTCACTAGCGAAATGATTATGAAACAGCTGGACCGACTGAAACAAAATAAATCGCCGGGTCCTGATGAGCTTTTTGCAAGGGTTCTTAAGGAATGCAAAATGGAACTCTGTGAACCAATATCTAACATTTTTAATTTATCTCTTCAAACAGGTGTAGTGTCTGATATGTGGAAGATGGCTAATGTAATTCCTATTTTTAAAGCAGGGGACAAGTCACTACCGTCAAACTACCGCCCAATAAGCCTGACCTCAATTGTAGGCAAATTACTAGAGTCAATTATAGCTGATTTATTAGAAGCCATCTAGATAACCATAATTTGATTAATGATACCCAGCATGGATTCACGAGGGGCCGTTCCTGCCTATCTAATTTATTAACCTTCTTCAGTAAAGCTTTTGAGGCTGTTGATCACGATAAAGAATTCGATATTGTTTATTTAGACTTTAGTAAGGCTTTTGATAGAGTACCGCACCAGAGACTGTTAAAGAAAGTGGCAGCTCATGGCATTGGGGGAAAAGTGCTGTCATGGATCGAGTCATGGCTCACCTATAGGAAGCAGAGAGTGTGCATAAATGGGGTTAAATCCGAATGGGGACTGGTAACAAGTGGTGTTCCACAGGGATCAGTCTTAGGCCCATTGTTATTTATAATATATATCAATGACCTTGATGAGGGAATTACTAGTGATATGAGCAAATTCGCCGACGACACGAAGATAGGTAGGATAATTGATTCAAACATAGATGTCATAGAACTTCAGGAAGATTCAGACAAACTTAATTCGTGGTCAGAAAAGTGGCAGATGCAGTTCAATGTAGATAAATGCAAGGTTCTGAAGCTCGGGAGTGTCCATAACCCAAGCACTTATAAGTTAAATAACGTAGAACTTAGCCATACAGATTGCGAGAAGGACTTGGGGGTGATGGTAAGCAGCAACCTTAAACCAAGACAGCAATGCCTAAGCGTACGTAATAAGGCAAATAGATTACTGGGATTTATATCAAGAAGTGTTAGCAACAGAAGTCCAGAGGTTATATTACAGCTTTATACATCATTAGTAAGGCCTCACCTAGATTACGCAGCTCAGTTCTGGTCTCCATATTACAGAATGGACATAAATTCGTTAGAAAACATTCAGCGTAGAATGACTAAATTAATACATAGCATTAGAAATCTTCCTTACGAAGAAAGATTGAAGACCCTAAAATTACATTCACTTGTAAGACGTAGAATGAGGGGAGACATGATCGAGGTATACAAG
Organism: Cherax destructor; assembly: GCA_009830355.1. NCBI lineage: Eukaryota > Metazoa > Arthropoda > Malacostraca > Decapoda > Parastacidae > Cherax > Cherax destructor. The sequence goes on from WNWK01003633.1 coordinate 96,293, forward strand.
TGGAAAATGGGTATTAACAAAGGGGATATAAATAAGGTCTTGAGGATATCTCTCCAAGAGAGAACCCGCAATAATGGATTCAAGTTAGATAAGTTTAGATTTAGAAAGGATATAGGAAAGTATTGGTTTGGAAATAGGGTAGTTGATGAGTGGAACAGTCTGCCTAGTAGGGTTATTGAAGCTAGGACCTTGGGTAGTTTCAAATTTAGGTTGGATAAATTCATGAGTGAGAGGGGTTGGATTTGAGTGGGACTCGCGCATGAGTGGGTAGAATTGTCAAAGCTTATTTCTTGGGTAGCATTGAAAATTGGGTTGAGCAAATATTCTGTTAGTGGGACGGATTGTGAAGGACCTGCCTAGTATGGGCCAACAGGCCTGCTGCAGTGTTCCTCCTTTCTTATGTTCTTATGTAATAAATAGAATTATCAAAGCTTATTTCTTGGGTAGCATTGAAGATTGGGTTGAACAAATATTCTGTTAGTGAGATGGAATGTGAAGGACGTGCCTAGTATGGGCCAACAGGCCTGCTGCAGTGTTCCTCCTTTCTTATGTCCTTAACTCTGGTTTAATGACAACTGTCGAGTATTCGCGTTTAGAAAACATCTGCGACCCTTCTGACGCATTTTTAGCTGACCACTATTTACTACTACTAGTACTAGTACTTATGTATTTTTATTTATTTATTCGAAATACTAAACTCGTGCGGGCGATTCAGTGTAAAGGAGTGGTGAAGGCTCGGTCCTCCGTTCTCTAATCAGAGCGCCACAGCACCAGTAGCGCCAGTAATGAGTTATCATGTGCCACTACCACAGCACCAATAACGAGTCATCATGCGCCTCCACCACAGTACCAATAACGAGTCATCATTGGAGACCACAGCACCAATAGCGAGTCACCATGGGAGACCACCACAGCACCAATAACGAGTCATCATGGGAGACCACCACAGCACCAATAACGAGTCATCATGGGAGACCGCCACAGCACCAATAACGAATACAATAAAATTTTTGGTTTTTGCTTATGAATGAGTTTCCCATTAGAGTTACGTTACCTTGAAGACCTTGGCTGCGTTATTGACGTCTTCTTGACGAGCTGACGTCAGAGCCTTGAAGAGGCCACCCACTGTGTGGGCGACCTCACCGCGCTGTTCACTCTCCCTGTTCACCTCAAACCTGGTAGTGAACACAGTGTTATTAGCTAGTGTGTGTGGAGTGTGTCCTGTGAGGGAAGAGTATGGGGCATCATGGTAGTGTGTGGAGTGTGTCCTGTGAGGGAAGAGTATGGGGCATCATGGTAGTTTGTGTGGAGTGTCCTGTGAGGGAAGAGTATGGGGCATCATGGTAGAGTGTGTGGAGTGTGTCCTGTGAGGGAAGAGTATGGGACATCACGGTAGTGTGTGTGGAGTTTTTGGCGTCAAGGTAGTGTCTGGTTTCATGGTAGAGTGTGTGGAGTGTTTGGTGTCATGGTAGTGTGTGTGGAGTGAGGGGCGTCATGGTAGTGTGGAGTGAGGGGCGTCATGGTAGTGTGGAGTGAGGGGCGTCATGGTAGTGTGGAGTGAGGGGCGTCATGGTAGTGTGGAGTGAGGGGCGTCATGGTAGTGTGGAGTGAGGGGCGTCATGGTAGTGTGGAGTGAGGGGCGTCATGGTAGTGTGGAGTGAGGGGCGTCATGGTAGTGTGGAGTGAGGGGCGTCATGGTAGTGTGGAGTGAGGGGCGTCATGGTAGTGTGGAGTGAGGGGCGTCATGGTAGTGTGGAGTGAGGGGCGTCATGGTAGTGTGGAGTGAGGGGCGTCATGGTAGTGTGGAGTGAGGGGCGTCATGGTAGTGTGGAGTGAGGGGCGTCATGGTAGTGTGGAGTGAGGGGCGTCATGGTAGTGTGGAGTGAGGGGCGTCATGGTAGTGTGGAGTGAGGGGCGTCATGGTAGTGTGGAGTGAGGGGCGTCATGGTAGTGTGGAGTGAGGGGCGTCATGGTAGTGTGGAGTGAGGGGCGTCATGGTAGTGTGGAGTGAGGGGCGTCATGGTAGTGTGGAGTGAGGGCGTCATGGTAGTGTGGAGTGAGGGCGTCATGGTAGTGTGGAGTGAGGGGCGTCATGGTAGTGTGGAGTGAGGGGCGTCATGGTAGTGTGGAGTGAGGGGCGTCATGGTAGTGTGGAGTGAGGGGCGTCATGGTAGTGTGGAGTGAGGGGCGTCATGGTAGTGTGGAGTGAGGGGCGTCATGGTAGTGTGGAAAAATAAACACATAAGCAGTATAATGTGATCCTTTATTGACAACGTTTCGCCCACGCAGTGGCTTTATCGAGTCACATACAGATCTACCTGGAAAATGAGCAACATGGAGATATATATAGGGTACAGTCAGGTGGAGAATGCTGGGTCAGGTGGAGAAAGCTGCATGTGAGTCTTAAAAGTAGTGTGATAGTTAAAAACATAGTGTGACTTAAAGGACCTGCAGTGTACCATTCTTGAGTTCTAGGTGGGATAGCGTTGAAGAAGTTTCTTGGCAATAGGTTCAGCTATGTTGTAGAAGCCGTTGTTCTGGTTGAAGTTGTTGGATATACAGATGAGTGATGATTCTAGGATTCTTCGGTATTGCGTGTTGTCTTCTCTGGCGATGAGTCTTGCGTTTCTGTAGTTGATTAAATGGTTGTGTAAATTTCGGTGTTGAACACAGGCATTTCTTGAGTCGTCAGATCTGCCTGCGTACTGGTGTTCTGAAATGCGTGTTTGTAGGTCTCTGGATGTTTCGCCAACGTATAATTTGCTGCAGCCATTACAAGGGATTGTGTATACCCCTGCCGTGGATTGAAGCTTTTCCTGTCTGTTACTGGTAATGTCCTATTGCCAAGAAACTTCTTCAACGCTATCCCACCTAGAACTCAAGAATGGTACACTGCAGGTCCTTTAAGTCACACTATGTTTTTAACTATCACACTACTTTTAAGACTCACATGCAGCTTTCTCCACCTGACGCAGCATTCTCCACCTGACTGTACCCTATATATATCTCCATGTTGCTCATTTTCCAGGTAGATCTGTATGTGACTCGATAAAGCCCACTACGTGGGCGAAACGTTGTCAATAAAGGATCACATTATACTGCTTATGTGTTTATTTTTCCATTGTGTCGGTATTTTATACCATTTATTTCCATGGTAGTGTGGAGTGAGGGCGTCATGGTAGTGTGGCGTGAGGGGCGTCATGGTAGTGTGGAGTGAGGGGCGTCATGGTAGTGTGGAGTGAGGGGCGTTATGGTAGTGTGGAGTGAAGGGCGTCATGGTAGTGTGGAGTGAGGGGCGTCATGGTAGTGTGGAGTGAGGGGCGTCATGGTAGTGTGGAGTGAGGGCGTCATGGTAGTGTGGAGTGAGGGGCGTCATGGTAGTGTGGGTGAGGGGCGTCATGGTAGTGTGGTGTGAGGGCGTCATGGTAGTGTGGAGTGAGGGCGTCATGGTAGTGTGGAGTGAGGGCGTCATGGTAGTGTGGAGTGAGGGGCGTCATGGTAGTGTGGAGTGAGGGGCGTCATGGTAGTGTGGAGTGAGGGGCGTCATGGTAGTGTGGAGTGAGAGGCGTCATGGTAGTGTGGAGTGAGGGGCGTAATGGTAGTGTGGAGTGAGGGGCGTCATGGTAGTGTGGAGTGAGGGGCGTCATGGTAGTGTGGAGTGAGGGGCGTCATGGTAGTGTGGAGTGAGGGCGTCATGGTAGTGTGGAGTGAGGGGCGTCATGGTAGTGTGGAGTGAGGGGCGTCATGGTAGTGTGGAGTGAGGGGCGTCATGGTAGTGTGGAGTGAGGGGCGTCATGGTAGTGTGGAGTGAGGGGCGTCATGGTAGTGTGGAGTGAGGGGCGTCATGGTAGTGTGGAGTGAGGGGCGTCATGGTAGTGTGGTGTGAGGGGCGTCATGGTAGTGTGGAGTGAGGGGCGTCATGGTAGTGTGGAGTGAGGGCGTCATGGTAGTGTGGAGTGAGGGGCGTCATGGTAGTGTGGAGTGAGGGCGTCATGGTAGTGTGGAGTGAGGGGCGTCATGGTAGTGTGGAGTGAGGGCGTCATGGTAGTGTGGAGTGAGGGGCGTCATGGTAGTGTGGAGTGAGGGGCGTCATGGTAGTGTGGAGTGAGGGGCGTCATGGTAGTGTGGAGTGAGGGGCGTCATGGTAGTGTGGAGTGAGGGGCGTCATGGTAGTGTGGAGTGAGGGGCGTCATGGTAGTGTGGAGTGAGGGGCGTCATGGTAGTGTGGAGTGAGGGGCGTCATGGTAGTGTGGAGTGAGGGGCGTCATGGTAGTGTGGAGTGAGGGGCGTCATGGTAGTGTGGAGTGAGGGGCGTCATGGTAGTGTGGAGTGAGGGGCGTCATGGTAGTGTGGAGTGAGGGGCGTCATGGTAGTGTGGAGTGAGGGACGTCATGGTAGTGTGGAGTGAGGGGCGTCATGGTAGTGTGGAGTGAGGGGCGTCATGGTAGTGTGGAGTGAGGGGCGTCATGGTAGTGTGGAGTGAGGGGCGTCATGGTAGTGTGGAGTGAGGGGCGTCATGGTAGTGTGGAGTGAGGGGCGTCATGGTAGTGTGGAGTGAGGGGCGTCATGGTAGTGTGGGGAGAGACTGTATGGATCGTCCTCAGCCGTATAAATGTTCCTCACCTGGGTGTCCTCAGCTGTATGACCGTGTCTCACCTGTAGGTGTCCTTGACGAAGTAGTCTCTCAGTGTGTTCATGTTGAACACACACTGAATGACAGCGTTGATGTAACAGGTGTTACCCAGGTTAGGTAAACCACAGGGGGACACCTGCCTCACACCGCTTGGGAGGGCCACCTAAGAATAATAATATTAATTAAAAATACATGTAATCTTTATTTCTGTAAGTACATGCACAACGTACACCGACATCAGTGACATACTGTATAGAAAGCCCCTTGTTGTGCAGAGCATTTCGGGCAAATTAGGTTAATATTGTCCCCAGGATGCGACCAACACCAGTTAACTAACACCCAGGTACCTATTTACCACTAGGTGAACAGGGGCAGCAGGTGTCTTAAAGAAACACGCCTCCAATGTTTCCACCAGTACCGGGAATGGAACCACGGACCTCTGTGTGAGTTGAGTGTGCTACCAACCGAGCCCCGGGACACCCTATAGATCATTCATGACGGAAAATAATCAAAACATTATTGAGTTGTTTACACTGTAGTCAGATTACATGCCATATTTTTTTTAGGAATAATTTTAGTGATTCAAAGGTTGGTGAAGAGTAATGGTCGCCCAGTAATGGTAGTAACCTAGCCATGGGATCAATCCCCAACCGTTCCGTGGTTTGTCTTCAAGCCTGTTATTATGATTTCGTGAGTCAGGAAGGTACTGTACACTGGTAAGGAGAACAGAGGCCAACAACTGTGACCCAACTGAATTTTTTTTTTTAGAAAACTTGTAATATGCACTAGAATCTAGCGCATGTTATTTAAATCTTGGTTCGAATCCCTGCATTTCACTATGAAAATAACTTTGTTACTCTCTCTCTCTCTCTCTCTCTCTCTCTCTCTCTCTCTCTCGGCATTCACAAATTCTAAACATTTTAAAGCAGAAATTATACCTCAGAATCGGAATCTTCCGTGGAAGTTGTCTCTCCTTGGGAACATTCAAGCTGGTCCTTCTTCGTATCAATTTGTATGAGCCGTTCCTTGTTGGTAGCAGACGTTGTTATCTGTTTCTGGTCGGTACCGAACGTTGTCATCTGTTTCTGGTCGGTACCGAACGTTGTCATCCGTATCTGGTCGGTACCGAACGTTGTCATCCGTTTCTGGTCGGTACCGAACGTTGTCATCCGTTTCTGGTCGGTACCGGACGTTGTTATCTGTTTTTGGTCGGTACCGAACGTTGATAGGTGTTCCCGGGGAGCCCTGTGGACCAGGAGCTGCTGTCTTCCACCCAGGTCTCTCTGCTGGGACCTGACTTCTTCCAGCTTCTTCCAGATTTGGTCTAGTCGTTGATCAGTTTGGTCCAGTCGTTGGTTAGTTTGGTCCAGTCGTTGGTTAGTTTGTTCCAGCCTATGCTGGGTGTCTGCCAGCAGCTGATTAGTCTGGTCCTGCTGTTTAGTGTGGTCCAGGTGCTGGCTCATCTGGTCCAGTTGTTGCGTAACCTGGTCCAGGCTTTGGAGGACGAGGTTCAGCTGTTTGGAGAGCCAAGAAATATCGGTGTCTCCATTATCTTGCAGTCTCCTTCGTTCCTCCTTCGCCACCTGGTAAACAAAGGGTAGAAATGGGAGACAGAGAGTGAGAGAGAATGAGTCATAAAATACACCGAGAGGACACTATCTCCTCAACATTTTGTTCCAGAATGATATAAATATGATAATTTTGCTTATCTTATTATTATTTATGGATTTATTTTTAACTAACGACCGCGAAACAAACATTTTTCACTCGGATGATTACTTATAACATCCGCCGCGGGAGACCATGTCCACAATCTGTATCTCGAGACATGGTTATGATGTAGAAAATAATAGGAACGGGACTAAATCGTCCGTCAGCGGGCCGGAGAATAAGTATCAGTGGCTTCCAGTCACGTAGGTATAAATAGATGTATGTTTAGCAAGTCCAGGGAGTAAAAAAAAAAAGTATTTTGACTCATTCATGTTCCTTACTTGGCTGCTGCACGGCTTCATCTCGACTGAAGGTTGACTTAATAAAAGAGTCGATAGCTCAACGTCTCGTTTGTTTACTCGTTCGTCCCTCGATGTCGGATCCACTCGTCCGTCCCTCGGTGTCGGATCCAATCGTCCGATCTTTGACTCCATTCGTCTGGCCGGGCCGGAAGGCTTCACCTTGTCATCTGAGTGACTCGCACCTGAGCGGTCTCTGCTGGTGTCGGCCGTCCATATGTGTGCCGCTGGCCGAGAGTTCTGGGTGTCCACTCTGTGTCGAGCCTTGCCTCTGGAGGACGCTCTTGACAGACTTGAGTACGACTTCCCGAAGGGCCACTGACGGAAGGTTCTCTTGTTAATAACTCCGATATTACTATTATTATCATTTTTTTCGTAGAAGCAAATATCAGAAGCACAGATACTCCAACTGACAAATGATCTACCCTTACTTGGTATAATATCTACGATATTACCAGTATTAACAAAGCTAAAAATATTACTACCACCACCTCTACTGCTACTACTATTACTAATAATAATAACTGCATTAAATATGAAATTATATCCACACAAGTTACTACTCACAATCTTATATCTTAGACTGCCCAGTTCCTTAAGGTAGAGGTAGATGTCCCTGTATCCCAACGCCTTGGCCAGGTCCTGTGGCAGTTTCTTAGTGTTATCCCTGAGATCAATCCTCACCCCGTTTTCTGCTAGCCACAACACCACATCGATGTTTCCAGAGGCGGCGCCGAAGTGCATGGCGTTGCTCCTCCCCTCCGCTCTGTAGTGCAGGTCACAACCTTGATCCTTGAGCACCTTCAGGGCATCCAGTTGACCTTCGAGGGCTGCCCAGTGGACTGCAGTCTTGTCTGGAGGGGTTCAAGCAGGAGGGGGTTCAGTTAGGTTTAAGTTATTCACAGGGAAAGGGCTTAATTCACAAGGGGTCATGCAGAACCCGGAGGGTGGGTTTAATTAATGCTTGCCTTCAGGAGACCATCTCCAGCACCAGGGAGTCGCCTCCTTCAAGGGTTTAGGTGTACTAGAAGAAACAACAGATTTTACTCACCTTTGTAGTCCCTGGCCTCGCAGTTGGCTCCTGCGTCAATAAGAGCTTTGATCACCCTGACGTGGCCAGCGTATGCGGCAATGTGGAGCGGCGTCCCACCTGTTGGTGTGGACTATTGTAAGTAACTTCAGTGTGAACTAGTGATTCTTTTTTACTTATTTTACTGAATCTACTGCTTACTTATAATTACTGAACTGCTATGATGCTGTATATTACAAACCTCCCGACTCGCACAGAGTCAAGCCTTTGCAATATATAACACCAAATCAGAAACCAAACAAGATTTCTTATACAGCTCCACGCTATATATAGTTCTGTGTTCGTTCCAATTTCCATAACGAGAATGTCATGACTTAGCAGACGGAGCTGTCAGTAACTGTTATATCGTTAACCTATTGTGCATGACGCACTTGCCCCCGTCCTGCCTAACGTCAGAGTTGACGTCGAGACAGAGGCTGTGGCAGGCTGACTGATAAACATCGAGATTCAGTCAATTGTTTCACTACGTGTTTGACGCACCGTCATCGTCAATTCTCCTGCTGCGTCGGTTGACGTCAGCGTTCCACTGCAGGAGGATACGCACCACCTTGAGGTGGCCCTGGCAGGCGGCGTAGTGCAGTGCAGTACAACCACTGTTGAGCGGGTCACTGGGGTCCTCCTCCACCTGGTTCACCTCAGCTCCTTGTTCGAGCGCCTCCACAACACCTGCCACATCCCCATCCTCTGCACACCGCACCTGCAGGTGTTGATGAGTGTTAGTGCCACATCTGCAGGTGTTGATGAGTGTTAGTGCCACATCTGCAGGTGTTGATGAGTGTTAGTGCCACATCTGCAGGTGTTGATGAGTGTTAGTGCCACACTCCTGCAGGTGTTAATGAGTGTCACACACCTGCAGGTGTTGAGTGCTAGTGCCACACCATGCAGGTGTTGATGAGTGTCAGTGCCACACACCTGCAGGTGTTGATGAGTACAGGTGAAACTTCAACACATGCTGACGTAGACAATCTAGTCTTCACATTAACTGCACAAACATAAAAAAAAGCAAAGATCTTAACCAAGTATCCTGGCAGGTGTTTGTAAACACCCAAACTCAATTTAAAGATATACTCAAGCATTACACCTTCCATCCCCCCACAACACTCACCAGCTGTTGGTGTATAGACATCATCCAGGGTCACCGTCACATGTGCACATTAAAAGTCCTTCAGGTGAATATTCCTGACTCTTGGGCTCAAAATATCTTGATGCGTCTGACACTGAAAAGATATAACCCAATATATATATAATATATATATGTACAAGGTTATAGGCCTAGCTGACATCAGTGCCATATTACTATATAGAAAGCCGCTTGTTATGCAGAGCATTTCAGGCAAATTAGGTCAGTTTTGTCCCGGGATGCGACCCACACCAGTCGACTAACACCCAGGTATTAGCCACCAGGCCGCGGGGCACCTAAGTAGTAGGTTGGTAGAAAACAACCGCCCAGGGAGGTACTACCGTCCTGCCAAGTGAGTGTAAAACGGAAACCTATAATTGTTTTACATGATGGTAGGATTGCTGGTGTCTTTTTTTTTCTCTCATAAACATGTGGGATAACAAGTATATTTTGTTACTTCTACTTACACTTAGGTCACACTACACATGCATGTACATGTATATATATACATGCCCATCTGGGTTTTCTTCTATTTTCTTAATAGTTCTTATTCTTCATTATTTTTTCTACTCTCAATGGGGAAGTGGAACAGAGTTCTTCCTCATGACTCACGAAATCGTAATGACACGATTGCAAACAAACCATACCACGGGTGGGGTTCGAACCCACGGTCAGAGTCTCAAAACTCCAGACCGTTGCTAGCTGGCCCAGTGGCTTACGTGACTGTCTGGAGTTTTGAGACTCTCTGACCGCGGGTTCGAACCCCACCCGTGGTATGGTTTAGAGTTCTTCCTCAATAAGACATGCGTGTCGTAAGAGGCGACTAAAATTCCAGGAGCAAGGGGCTAGTAACCCCTTCTCTTGTATACATTACTAAATTTAAAAGGAATAACTTTCGATTTTCTTTTTTGGGTCACCCTGTCTCGGTGGAATGCGGCCAGTTTGTTGAAATATATATATATATATATATATATTATGTGTGTGTGTGTGTGATTTGTCTAGCTGCCAGCTGTATGTTGACAAGCACCTGTAATTATTGATCAAGTTAAGAACACCTGTAACCAGATGTGTAAGAACAGTGTAGCAAGCACCGGTCTTGCTTCAACAAGCAGAAAACTGAATAACAAGCGGAGCATCTGTCATCACTGCTGTGTTCATCAGTTCTGTGTTTATCACTGCTGTTCATCACTGCTGTGTTCATCAGTTCTGTGTTCATCAGTTCTGTGTTCATCACTGCTGTGTTCATCAGTTTTGTGTTCATCACTGCTGTTTATCACTGCTGTGTTCATCAGTTGTTTTCATCACTGCTGTGTTCATCAGTTCTGTGTTCATTACTGGTGTCTTGATCTGAATGTCTACGGATAATACACCACTGTCAACACATAATATCCGTGTACATTCTGGAGTAATATTACTCTGTAAACATTTGCCATCACTTCACAGAACGACTGTAAAACACAAGTAGTTCCCTTAAAATATCCGTCAACAACTTGCAAGACACTTTAATCAACTCTAACAACTCCTCGAGCGATCTGCCTTGCATTTCCCAAGTGGATAGAAAACAAATTATGCATCTCTCACACAAAATAAGTCTTAGAACAATAAACGAGTCTGCAGAAATTCAGAACCTCGTTAAGAACGAGTTTTCTCCAGATGAGAACTGTCCTCAGTCCGTCCCACAGTTCTGGACGCCAAGTGAAGCAACTGACTCTGTGATAGTCCCTGGAGAGGGAACACTGGTCGTGGTGGCTCTGATAACACCTTATCGTTATTTCAAATCAATCGCTGATAAATTTTTATCATGTATCAAACTATTGTTTTGGATTCCTCAGTGACATGAGGCTGTTTCCGGGACGTTCATGACACTAAACATGTAGGCCTTCTTGGGTGACAGTCGTTTTTAAGCAAACTTTCACGACATTTGTTATGAAGGTTAAATTAGGCAATGCTAGGTTAGGTTTACGTTAGGTTAGGCTATGCTAGGTTAGGTTAGGCTATGCTAGGTTAGGTTATGCTAGGTTAGATTAGGCTATGAGAGGTTAGGCAATGCTAAGTTAGGCTAGGCTAGGTTAGGCTATGGTAAGTTAGGTTATGCTATGCTAGGCCAGGTTAGGCTATGCCAAGTTAGTTTCTCTTTTAACAGCAAAATTTGAAGGATTGCAATAATAATAATGGCGTCTAAATCTTAGCGAAGCGTTAGTAGGAAACAGATCCACGAGGAGATGGTACACTATACAGTCACATACTGTTACAGTCATGTAAGCAACAGTCGCACATCACACTGTGTAAGCAACAGTCGCACATACCACTGTATAAACTACAGTCGCACATCCCACTGTGGAAGCCACTACAGTAATTCGTGGATACACACTCATGCTATGTGAAAGAAATATGGAAGCCTGTCAAATGTTTTGCACTCTTGACAGGCTTGTTGAGGTTTATATTCCTGTCCATGCAAGAGATAAACCAGTGAGGCTGAAACACACACACACACACACACCAAGGGATGTTAGGAGGTATTTTTTCAGCCTTAGAGGTGTCAGGAAGTGAAATATTCTAGAAATAAGTCAAGGAACCCCATGGAAATAAGTCACTTTCATTTTTTGGGGGGTTATTTATGCAGGTAATTTTCACTACGTATGATTATTGGATTAATGTGTACCTGTGCCTAAATAAACTCACTTAGAGACGGGATCCATACATAGCTTTAAGAAGTACGATAAGGTTCTCGGAAGTGGACCTAGTAGAGACCAGCGAAGAGGCAGGAGGGGGGGGTCAGGAGCTGTGACTCAACCTCTGCAACCACATGGAGTGAAAGACAATCAGGAGGACATTCCACTAGATCAACGAGAGATAACACTTAGATAACCAAGATAAACCACCTGGCTGGGTTATCGTGTACCGGTCGTGGGTATTTTCAAGGATGTAGTGGGTTAGTGTTATCTCAAGAGTTATCTTGTTATCACAGTGCTGAGCCTTGGAGACACATTCGTAGTCATACGTCCTGATGTTATTAGTGTGTGTGTAGTAGCAGTTGTAGTTACTAATTGTCAGAGGCACTTGTCGATAGATACTTGGCATTTTCTGTGGTGTGTGTGTGTGTGTGATGTATGTGTGTGTGTACTCACCTGTTTGTGGTTGCAGGGGTCGAGACTCAGCTCCTATGTGTGTGTGTGTGTGGTGTGGTTGTGTGTGTATGTGTGTGTGTGTGTGGTGTGTTTGTGTGTGTGGTGTTTGTGTGTGTGGTGTGTGTGTGTGTGTGGTGTTTGTGTGTGGTGTGTGTGTGTGGTGTGTTTGTGTGTGTGGTGTGTTTGTGTGTGTGGTGTTTGTGTGTGTGGTGTGTGTGTGTGTGTGGTGTTTGTGTGTGGTGTGTGTGTGTGGTGTGTTTGTGTGTGTGGTGTGTTTGTGTGTGTGGTGTGTTGGTGTGTGTGGTGTGTTTGTGTGTGTGGTGTTTGTGTGTGTGTGTGTGTGTGTGTGTGTGTGTGTGTGTGGTGTTTGTTGTGTGGTGTGTGTGTGTGTGTGTGTGTTTGTGTGTGGTGGTGTGTTTGTGTGTGATGGTGTTTGTGTGTGGTGTTTGTGTGTGGTGTGTGTGGTGTGTGTGTTGTGTGTGGTGTTTGTGTGTGGTGTTTGTGTGGTGTGTGTGGTGTGTGTTTGTGTGTGGTGTTTGTGTGGTGTGTTTGTGTGGTTGTGTGTGTGTTTGTGTGTGTGGTGTGTTGTGTGTGGGTGTGTTGGTGTGTGTGTTGTTGTGTGTGTGTGTTTGTGTGTGGTGGTGTGTTTGTGTGTGGTGGTGTGTTTGTGTGTGATGGTGTGTTTGTGTGTGATGGTGTGTTTGTGTGTGGTGGTGGTGTGTTTGTGTGTGTGGTGTGTTTGTGTGTGATGGTGTGTTTGTGTGTGATGGTGTGTTTGTGTGTGTTCTGTGTGTGGTGTGTTGGTGTTGTGTGTGTGGTGTGTTTGTGTGGTGGTGTGTTTGTGTGGTGTGTTTGTGTGTGTGTTTGTGTGTGGTGTGTTTGTGTGTGTGGTGTGTTTGTGTGTGGTGTGTTTGTGTGTGTGGTGTGTGTGGTGTTTGTGTGTGTGGTGTGTTTGTGTGTGTGGTGTGTTTGTGTGTGTGGTGTGTTTGTGTGTGTGGTGTTTGTGTGTGTGGTGTGTTTGTGTGTGTGGTGTGTTTGTGTGTGGTGTGTTTGTGTGTGTGGTGTTTGTGTGTGTGGTGTGTTTGTGTGTGTGGTGTGTTTGTGTGTGTGGTGTGTGTGGTGTGTGTGTGTGTGGTGTGTTTGTGTGTGGTGGTGTGTTTGTGTGTGTGGTGTGTTTGTGTGGTGTGTTTGTGTGTGGTGGTGTGTTTGTGTGTGTGGTGTGTTTGTGTGTGTGGTGTGTTTGTGTGTGTGGTGTGTGTGGTGTGTTTGTGTGTGTGGTGTGTGTGTGTGTTTGTGTGGTGTGTTTGTGTGTGTGGTGTGTTTGTGTGTGTGGTGTGTTTGTGTGTGTGGTGTGTTGTGTGTGTGGTGTGTGTGGTGTGTTTGTGTGTGTGGTGTGTGTGGTGTGTTTGTGTGGTGTGTTTGTGTGTGTGGTGTGTTTGTGTGTGTGGTGTTTGTGTGTGTGGTGTGTTTGTGTGTGTGGTGTGTTTGTGTGTGTGGTGTGTTTGTGTGTGTGGTGTGTTTGTGTGTGTGGTGTGTTGTGTGTGTGGTGTGTTTGTGTGTGTGGTGTGTTTGTGTGTGTGGTGTGTTTGTGTGTGTGGTGTGTTTGTGTGTGTGGTGTGTTTTAGTAAGTTTATTTAGGTACAATTACGCAAATTATAACACATAAGTAACATGTGTAAATCACCCAGGATAACCCAAAAAAAAGTCAAAATTACTTATTTCCATTGGGGTCCTGGTGTGTGTTTGTGTAGTTCTGCAGGCGTTATTTTTTTAGGTTTAAATCTTATTAACCTCATGAGGGTCATTAAGGCTGCAAGCAGCTTGTCCAATAGACCCCTGGCTGCCTTCAAGAGGAAGCTGGACAGATGCCTAAAGTCAGTGCCTGATCAGCCGGGCTGTGGTTCGTACGTCGGTCTGCGTGCGGCCAGCAGTAACAGCCTGGTTAATCAGACTCTGATCCACCAGGAGGCTTTGTGCAGAAGCTCGAGCTCTGGGAAGGCTCAGGATATCCTCTTGCTGTGTCTTGTCTACTGCTTCTTCGTTGCACTGATCTCTCTTCTGCTTAAACTTCAGTTTCTTTCACTTCTACTACTAAAAGAGCCTGTGGTAGCAGTATATATTCTTAATTGAGAGAATTGAACCCTACCTTTCTCACAATTTATATTTATTTCCTTTTTTTTTATTCCACTCCTGATCTCTTCATAATGGAACAGACAGTATGGGTGGGACTGGGATGGTAATTACATTTCACCTTTGCTCCTTTTACAAGCCTCTGCACTCTGTTCCTTACCTTTTGGAATTCATTTAGCACTGCAGTATCCTGTCTGTTGCCCTAAAACTGTTTAGCAACTGATCCCTGAATTTGATATAAAATATCTCAACAGTTATCCAGGATTCAGTTCTTCCATCTTCATGCCCATCAGTGAACATGGTTCTGAATGGTTCCTAGTCATCATTTACGGTCATGCTATCCGAGTCCAGTCACAATTGTCTAGTCTATTTACCAATACTATTTCTTTACTGTGGCTCCCAGCTGATCTCATTAACGACCCACCAAAACACACATTATACATTAGCGCTAACTTGCACACCTAAATACCTCTTATTGATTCTACAAAAATAAGATAAAAATAGTTACTGAAACTTGATATAAAGTATACCAACGGTGTTCATTAAACAGAACTTGAAAACAAGTAAAAGGGTTGCGGTACAGTAAAGACTGCATAATAAAACCTATACCACATACAACTGTAGTTTAATAACATTATCAGGTTTAATGCTCACATAATATTCACAAGAATATATACAAACTAATTCTCAACATATTAGAGGAACATAAAATTGTATATTGCCAAGTAAACTCACCCAACAAACATTATTTTATTAACACATCGGCCCTTTCCCACCAAGGTAGGGTGGGTCGAAAAAGTAAAACTTTCACCATCATTCACTCCATCACTGTCTTGCCAGAGGCGTGCTTACACTACAGTTATAAAACTGCAACATTAACACCCCTCCTTCAGAGTGCCGGCACTGTACTTCCCACCTCCAGGACTCAAGTCCGGCCAGCCGGTCCTCACATAGTCACAAATAAAACTATTCAAAATATTATCTCTAATTTTTATTTAATGTAAATTAATAATGGAATAAAGATGAAAAAAAGTATAATTTTTTTTAATTTAAAAAATTAGTCTTACATAAATTTAAATATAAAATTGGAAAATGTTAATTAATTGTTTTTGCTTAATTTAATGGTTAAGAATCAGGTTTTCTGTATCAAATTAATTTTAGATGCAAAATCATAATTCTAAGTGGATAATAATTT
The DNA here is from genome assembly GCA_009830355.1 of Cherax destructor. Lineage (NCBI taxonomy): Eukaryota > Metazoa > Arthropoda > Malacostraca > Decapoda > Parastacidae > Cherax > Cherax destructor. Next base: position 111,598 of record WNWK01003633.1, read on the forward strand.
TAAGAATATGGCTGGTTATTATGCCTTTCCTGCAGTCAGTCCTATTATGTTTGCTACTCCTATTACTAGTGATAGTAAACACTGACTAAACAGAATTAAGGCTGAACTCTCTTCACCACCAATACTTCAATCCCTAAAATAAGGATTATAGAAAATCCTCAGCATATTGGGATACACGTCTCGATGAATATATATATATATATATATATATATATATATATATATATATATATATATATATATATATATATATATATATATATATATATATATATATATATATATATAAATATATATATATATATATATATATATATATATATATATATATATATATATATATATATATATATTTAAACTTTGTATACATGATACATTGGTAGTTCAAGCATAACTAAACTTGAAAATATTCATAAACAAAGGGAGGGACAAAGTGGGGGAAGCCTAGCTGACCTTGTCAGAGTTGTCCGCTCTCCCTTATAACCAAGTTTATTCAGGTACAGGTACACAAATATAATTACATAGATTATCATACATAGCAGCATATATGTAGATTACCTAGGATAACCCAGAAAAGTCAGTGACTTAATTCCATTGGGGTCCACTACACAACACATCACTATACAAAACGACATTATACACAACAATGTTTCATTACCTTTGTAACTTGTGAGTTCATTACCTTTGTAGCTTGTGAGTTCATTACTAACTACACAACACACTACTATACACAACACACCACTATAGACAATGCATGGTACATCCCAAAGAGAAAAATAAAAGTTTAAACACTGTGCTATCGAAACAATTTTGGACGATGTGTATGTGGGGGTGAGGGGGCGGGGAAGACACACGCAGTTCTTCTCTTACACCTCCTCCATATTGTCCACCTCCCCTACCCACCCAGATCTCACACTACGCACACCCCTATATCATAGCCTGACTTCACACTTCACAGGCTTCCATGTTATATTCTGACTTCACACTGCCCAGGTTCCCATGTTATATCCTGACTTCACACTGCCCAGGTTCCATGTTATATCCTGACTTCACACTGCCCAGGCTCCATGTTATATCCTGACTTCACACTGCCCAGGTTCCCATGTTATGTCCTGACTTCACACTGCCCAGGCTCCATGTTATATCCTGACTTCACACTGCCCAGGCTCCATGTTATATCCTGACTTCACACTGCCCAGGCTCCATGTTACATCCTGACTTCACACTGCCCAGGGTCCATGTTATATCCTGACTTCACACTGCCCAGGTTCCCATGGTATATCCTGACTTCACACTGCCCAGGTTTCCATGTTACATCCTGACTTCACACTCCCCAAGCTCCATGTTACATCCTGACTTCACACTGCCCAGGGTCCATGTTATATCCTGATGCTCTGCTTCATCTCAGTGTAAAAGAGTATCTGTGCTTGGCTCTCCTCCAGGACGGTCTCCAGGTCGATCTCGCTGACACGGAGGTCGTCGTAGAGACGCCAGGTCTTGCCGTGCTGGTTCCTGCAGAAGGTGGTGTAGTGGCCGCTGCTGAAGGCGCCCTCGTGGTTCACCACGGCAAACAACTCGTATGTTGGACTGAATGAACATGGACAGTGCATAATATTAATAACAGCAATAATAATAATAATAATAATAATAATAATAATAATAACAGCAATGATAATAATAAAAGGAAGCAATAAACCTGTGTGGACCATACAGGGGAACGGAAGGAAATAAGATTTGATCCTAGGATGGGGTGTGGAGAGCAGCAGCAGCTGCTGCTGCTGAGGGTGGTTCCTCGGATCAAACCTACCTGTGGTAGTTGGCGTGTGTGTGGTCTTGCAGAGAGAGACCGTCAGCAGGGAAGTTGACCCAGGTTCTTTTCTCCCCGTCGTCAGTGCTGCTGTACCTGCCAGGTCATGGTGCTCTTAGTCTCTCTCTCTCTCTTTAATTAAAGAGGCACGTCAGTTCCCCCGTTTTCTAATATGTTATTTTTTCCTTATAATCTACTTTGTTCATAATTACTATCGCATTTGCTTTGAAGCTTAGGATCTTTCCTTAATTCATGGTATAAATTAACAAATCTGTGAGGACAATTGTGTTTGATGGGTCTGAGCGAAGCTCAATTGTCCGTATTGACGGTCACAAAGTGAGTGGTAGTCGAAAAACTGTCATCTGCAGTGAGATTATTGTTTCAAGAATCTTGCCAGTGATTTACAGAAGTGACACTGGTTTGCAATTGCTGATTTCTGCTCTGCTCTTCTTTTTGTGAACAGGGACTTCATTTGCCTCTTTCCACAGAAAAGGCCATTTACACTGTGCTAGGCAGTGCTGACAGATGCAAGTCAGAGGTACTGCTAGCTGGTCTGCACATCTACTCAACAATCTTGGGCTCACCTTACCCGAGCCCACAGTCTTTTCTTGGTCCAGCAATTTAAGAAGATACACCTCATTCTGCCTTATTATCACCACTAACAACTAACTCTCTCTCTTTTACACGGTTTTACAAAGTTAGGTTTAGGGTTCCTAACTTTATTTACAAGCCAAGAGCTGTTACCTACATCAGCGCTCTCTCTCTCTCTCTCTTTGTTTACCAACTTACACAACTGCATCAGTTCTCAACCCAACGTAAACACTTATTATATACAATTATTATTATAATCAAATAGAAGCGCTAAACCACAGGGGTCATACAGCTTATTATATACAAGTGTACATACATCGTGAATTACAAACAAAAGGTCATCCTTCACATCTTAATCAACATATTGAACTCAAAACGACGTTTCAGTCCGTACTAGACTACCATCAAGACACTTGTTGCTCCATGCTGTACCAGGACAAGCCGAAACGTCGTCTGAATTTCAACTCCAGATCTGAGGGTTATAAATTTTTTCTAAGCCTCGCTTGGAATGTGAATAGTTTAGAAAACCGACACTTGTCTCTCATTCACGTTTGGAATCTTTGGATTCCTCGCGGTTACTGGAGAATGCTTTCTCGGGTCGGCTTCAAACTTGTTTTTTTTTAGACTGGTATGTTTTGCTTCCTACCTCTTGAGGTGTATAATGAGGACAGGTGGGAGTAGAGTGATGAACTTGTCTCTGTGGCAGGTGTTGGGTCGTCTACAGTGTGAACACTCCCTCTCCACTTTCTGGCGTCGGTAGAATGTCTTAATCAGGTCCTGGAGAGAGAGAGAGAGGATCAGTGTACTGAGAGAGGATCACAAAGACTGGGTGTACTGAGGACAGCTTCAGAGGTTTCCTTCTAGCAGAGCTGGAAACACTACGACGTGAGGATTTACCTGGAGTGAGCACATCCTGCTGGGGGCGACGGGAAGACTTAGGATAGTGAAGGTGTCTGTGGCTCGTGACATCTCTCTCCCGCACCTCTCACAGACGGTGACCACATTGTTCTCTCCCCGCAGGCGACGCGAGACAAGGGAAGACCCGGCAGCCTGTGCAGGCGCAGGTGCAGGATGCAGCAGGACGCGCAACATACAAGAGCAGAAGGAAATGTAAGGCTACGGAGGTAAACTAATTATTATTATTATTATTAAATTCACGTATAATGACTAACTGGTAAAAAAAAAAGCACAATCTTTTCCCCATGTCTTTAAGTTCAATATTTGTGTAAAAGACTAGGTGAAATATGAGGGATTTAGGACAGAATTTCAATCTGGGGGTTCAAAATAAGATATTTTTCTTCTAAAAATATGTATTACCTATTACCAAACCTCTTTCTATTCAAAGTTCAATCAAAGGTTCCCCATCATTCTGAGTCAATAGATCAATCCTAGGTTATCACACTGCCCACAATGTTATCCTTGACCCAGGATAACGCTGAGGATCCCTCAGGGTGGTGAGTAAGAACTAACTTTGAAGTGACCATTGTTGAGGACATTTCTAATTTGCGTGTGCGCGAACACGCAAGCACGCAAACACAAATACACACACACACACACAAACACACACACACACACACACACAAACACACACACACACACACACACACACATTTCTACCTTTACACACCCTCCCAAACTCGTCCACTAACCTTTGCAACTTTTCTTTAGAATCCCCCAAAAGCACAGAATCATCAGGAAAAAGTAACTGTGGTAACTCCCATTTTGTATTTGATTCCCCATAATTTAATCTCACCCCTTTCCCCAACACCCTAGCATTTACTTCTTTTACAACCCCATCTATAAATATATTAAACAACCATGGTGACATCACACATCCCTGTCAATGACCTACTTTTACTGGGAAGTAATCTCCCTTTCTTCTACACACCCTAACCTGAGCCTCAGTATCCTCATAAAAACTCTTTACAGCATTTAGTAACTTACTACCTATTCCATACACTTGCAACATCTACCACATTGCTCCCCTATCCACTATCATATGCCTTTTCTAAATCCATAAATGCAATGAAAACTTCCCAACCTTTACCTAAATACTGTTCACATATATGCTTCAATGTAAACACCTGATCTACACATCCCCTACCCACTCTAAAGCCTCCTTGCTCATCTGCAATCCTACTCTCTGTTTCTTTCAATAATAACCCTACCGTACACCTTACCTGGTATACTCAGTAAACTTACTCCCCTATAATTTTTATAATCTCTCGTGTCCCCCTTCCCTCAGAATATCACCAGAGGCTCACATCAACCGAATAATCTCTGCAGCCAATGTTCATGTGGCAAATCTTGGAGGTACTATCAGGAATCACAATATGTGCCAGGCAGCCTTACATTATTACTCAATACTAATGGTTACAATCATAATGATAATTTTTAAAAGGGTTGAGGGGTATCCTGCAGAAGGCCTCGGTCACATGACCAAAAGCTCCAGCTGTGGGTCATCTTATGACTAAGACCCGCGTCAGGAAACACTTGTTCTGTTTCCTGACAAACCTTACCCAACCTAACTTAGCCTTACATTACGACAGTGACGACCTTACATTACAACGTGTACAACACAGGACTCACATTCACCAGGTCGTTGTGCAGCCATCTGAGGAGGGCAGCAAGCAGGTCGTGGGCGTCCCGGTGTTGTGACCCACGGTACTGGTCATCGTGGCCACCAATAACATGCTACGGAGATCATCAAGGATCAGAAAGTGAATATTAAGTCATCACAATGAATTCTGAATGTTTTAAAGAAAATTTTTGTAACTCTAGACAAATAACTCTTTCACAAATATCTTTTTTTTATCCAGTTGAGGTTATGTAATCAAGGCCTTCAGGTGTCATGACGTATATGTACACAAGACAATCAGGTGTCTTGACGTACATGTACACAAGACCCTCAGGTGTCTTGACGTACATGTACACAAGACCCTCAGGTGTCTTGACGTACATGTACACAAGACCCTCAGGTGTCATGACGTACATGTACACAAGACCCTCAGGTGTCATGACGTACATGTACACAAGACCCTCAGGTGTCATGACGTATATGTACACATACCCTCAGATGTCAAGACGTACATGTACGCAGAGAAATAAGTCTTTGGGTCATTCCGAGGCTTTTAGTTTTTGCTCTCACTGAACGGGACTTTATTATGTTACCTGAGCGGGACTTTATTATGTTACCTGAGCTGCTTAACTGAGACTTTACATATTACTTTAAGGCTGTGGCTTGAGTTCTTACCTTCAAAAGCTGTACTTTATCTTTGACGTCCTTCTCGCGGCCTGAGTGCAGAGCCTTGAAGAGCTGAGCCACAGCAGAGACAACCTCTCCCCTCTGCTCGCTGCTCTGGGTGATGTCTTTCCTGGAAACGTCATAGTGGGTTATAGAGAGCTCTGGTGACGTTACGATCGCTTAAAGCTCTGGGGACGTCACAACTGTTTAAAGCTCTGGGGACGTCACAATTGCTTAGAGCTCTGACGACGTGAAAATGGGTTAGACTTCTGGGGATGTCAAACTAGGTTAAATGGAGTTTTGGAGACATCATAGTGGGTTAAATAGAGCTTGAAGACGTCAAAGTGGGTTAAACAGAGCTCTGGGGACGTCATAGTGGGTTAAACAGAGCTTTGGAGACGTCATAATTGGTTAGAGCTCTGAAGACGTCAAAGTGGGTTAAATAGATCTCTGTTACAGTCTGCACCTTATCTGCAGCTCCCAGTATGAAGTACTTTATTAAGATAACTTAATAAAGGAGGCGGCTGTATTTTGTTTGTAATAGAGATATCCAGTGTGTGTGTGTGTGTGACAAATATTGTGGGTAATAAAGGAATGTAAGGGATCTTTATTTACATATTCCAGTGTCTGTCTTGACAGGTGTTTTATAATTATCACCTCACCTGTATGAGTCCAGGACTGTAGCTCACCTGTATGAAACAAGGACTGTAGCTCACCTGTATGAGTCAAGGACTGTAGCTCACCTGTATAAGTCTCTTATGCAGTAATCTCTGAGGCTGTTGATGTTAAAGAGACACTGCACAATAACATTGATGTAGCAGGTGTTGCCGAGGTTGGGCAGACCTGATGGTGACGCCACCTGCAACAGTGGCCGGATATCAGATTTACCCATCAGAGGCGGAGGGGATGGGGGGTAAATAGGAGGGCCCGAGAGCTGAGTCTCGACCCCACACACACACACACACACACGAAACAGGCCAAGTGTCTATCGACAAGTGCCTTTGACAACTAGTAACTACACACACACACACACACACACTGGCTCATCGGGGGAAGGGCTCATGATCCGAGGAACTTGAGCTACTCTTCAAGATTCTTAAGCTGAAATCTGATTACCTCTCGATCCACAGGTACCCATACGAGTTTAGTGTTTCCCAAGTAGCATAATAATAATAATACTAAACTCTTTGATCACACTTGTGGCAGTCACTGATCTCACTGACAGGGTCACTGATCTCACTGACAGGGTCACTGATCTCACTGACAGGGTCACTGATCTCACTGACAGGGTCACTGATCTCACTGACAGGGTCATCCACTGATCGACAGGGTCACTGATCTCATCTGACTCGACAGGGTCACTGATCTCACTGACAGGGTCACTGATCTCACTGACAGGGTCACTGATCTCACTGACAGGGTCACTGATCTCACTGACAGGGTCACTGATCTCACTGACAGGGTCACTGATCTCACTGACAGGGTCACTGATCTCACTGACAGGGTCACTGATCTCACTGACAGGGTCACTGATCTCACTGACAGGGTCACTGATCTCACTGACAGGGTCACTGATCTCACTGACAGGGTCACTGATCTCACTGACAGGGTCACTGATCTCACTGACAGGGTCACTGATCTCACTGACAGGGTCACTGATCTCACTGACAGGGTCACTGATCTCACTGACAGGGTCACTGATCTCACTGACAGGGTCACTGATCTCACTGACAGGGTCACTGATCTCACTGACAGGGTCACTGATCTCACTGACAGGGTCACTGATCTCACTGACAGGGTCACTGATCTCACTGACAGGGTCACTGATCTCACTGACAGGGTCACTGACCTCACTAACAGGGTCACTGGCCTCACTAACAGGGCCATTGACCTCACTAACAGGGCCACTGACCTCACTAACAGGGCCACTGACCTCACTAACAGGGCCACTGACCTCACTAACAGGGCCACTGACCTCACTAACAGGGCCACTGACCTCACTAACAACATGAAGGTCGTCAACTCACCCTCAGACTGACCCCTGACCTCCAGTGTGGCCCAGAATGGTCCCTCTGGACGGCTGAGGTCTCCTGTGGTCTGGAGACCATCTGCTGGACGCTGGTCTCCTCCTCTCTTGATTCCTGTGGCCTCCCTTGCGCTTCTTGCAGCTGTGTCTGTCGCGTCACAGAAAGAGGGAGACAGTAAGCAAATTTCTATACATACGTATGGGATCGAACACACTGCTCATCTCGCAACGGAAAGGACCTGGGTTCGATATCCCGGTGGGACGAGACGAAAGGGTAAGTTTATGTACACCTGCTGCCTGCCACTGTTTACCTAGCAGTCAGTGGGTACCCTGTTGTTAGTCAGTATAGACCTGCTGTCCCTGTTCACCTAGCAGTAAGTAGGTGAGTGGAAGTCAGTAGAATGCTGTGGGTAGTGTTCTGATTATATATTTGGTGAAATTATACCTTACTGAGGCCTGGTCTCAGACCGAGCTGCGGGGGCGTTGACCCCCAAATCCCTCTCCAGGTAAACTCCAGGTAATACTGCCTCAGTTCAAGAGCTGTTACACTGCCTCAGCTCACTTATAATCCCAGGTGGTGCAACATTCCCCCAATAAAAGCAGCGGCGCCATAAGTACGCTAAGAGCCAACACCGTAAGTGTCAGGGGGCCAAGATTGTTCAAATGCCTCCCAGCATCCACAAGGGGGATTACCAATAGACCCCCTTACTGTCTTCAAGAGGAAGCTGGACAGAATTAACCTAAAGTCAGTACCTGACCAGCCGGGATGTGGTTTGTACGTCGGTTTACGTGAGGCCAAGAGTAACAGCCTGGTCATGGACCTGGCCGCGGGGGCGCTGACCCCCCGGAACACCCTCCAGGTATGTCGCCTAAACACCTAAGTACCTACATTCTGCTAGGTGAATAGGGGCAGCAAGAGGCTTACTTACACGTCTCACCCCGCCTGGGTATCGAACCCAGGCGCTTTTGTGTGTGAGCCAAGCTCTACACAGAGCTAGAATCTCTGGGTACTAACAGAGTCACTCTAAAATTAAATGCAAACACTTGGGACGGGGGTTTGATCCGAGGAGAGGGGGATGGGGGAAGCTGCTCCACTTCCTCGGATAGGATCTCACCTGGTACAAGCGGACGGTCTGCTCTTGTTCTTTCAGCTTCTTGTTCATCTCAGCGATGTTGGTCCTGTGAACATCGTCCTGTTCAAGAAGTTCAATCTCCTTCACCTGTGAACATGATGATGATGATGATGATGATAATAATAATAATAATAATAATAATAATAATAATAATGTAAACAAGCCATGTATCGTAGTTTAATCTTTCGCTAAAAACATCACAAAAATTATGCCCAGGTTTAGGCTCGCCTTGTAGGCTTGAATCTCTGGTTCGTAATGCTGTTAAAACAACCGACTTTGTCGCCTAGTCCCCAAGCTCCTTTTTTTTTTTTTACACTCCTGAAGAAGGCTTACCTTGGAGGTTGGAAGTTCCTTGTTTACACTCCTGAAGAAGGCTTACTTTGTAGGCTGGAAGTTCCTTTTTTTTACACTCCTGAAGGAGGCTTACCTTGTAGGCTCGAAGCAACTTTTCGTATTCCTTCAGCTTGTTGGTCAGGTCGTCTATGTTCATCAAGTTGACTTTGTGCTGTTCTTTCAGCTCCCTCTCGCTCTCCTGGGGGACCCAAGATCATGGTTAACTTCTTATGTCTGAGGGATGACGTTCTAAGTCCACACTCGATTCTAATAACACTCTGAGCTGCAACATGTCCACTATTCCTTCAGTGCTGGCACTGTATTTCCCACCTCCAGGACTACAACTTCCTTACCGTTCCTTCAGAGTGCTGGCACTGTACTTCCCACCTCCAGGACTACAATTTCCTCACCCTTCCTTCAGAGTGCTGGCACTGTACTTCCTATCTTCAAGATTCAAGTCTGATTAACAGATTTCCCTAAATTCCTTTATTAATGTTAACTTACGATTCAGTTCAAAATAGCACTTGCCTTCACTTATTTCTGCCTAACAAGCTCACTCATACCTGCTCATTGCTCAAGCCCCTACCTCTGAAAACCACTTAAACCTCCTCCCTATATCACTTCTAGGGATGACCCCTAACTCTCCTTCCATCTCTTCTGGATTTATACACTCGTGTTCATCCTATTCTGCTCTATCCTCTCTAAATGCCTAATCCACCTCCACAGCCCCTCCTCCCTCTGAATTAAATCTTTCGTAACCCAACACCGTCTTCTGTTCCATACGCTTAAATTGTTCAAAGTTACTTCAAATAATACATAAAGAAGTTACATCAATGCATCTGAGGTTAATAATGACATTTCAATAGTTCAATTAAAGTGTTTTTTAGGGAAGAAAACCTAGCGGCTCTGAGGCGAGTTCCCTTCATAGTGACTAGTTGGGTTTCAAACCTAGGTACAATACTGTGACTGGAACAATACACGAATGTGTTGAAAATGGTATAAAATATAGACAAGTTATCATAACGGGAACGCTATCATAAATTTCTATGTGCTGGGTTATTTGTGTAGTGTCCTAACGTTGAATAAGGAGCGTGTGTCATACAGGTGGAATCTACCTGCACACTGATGAGGTTCCGTGATACAAGGTTGAGTTTCTCGTTCAGCTGAGCCACTGTGTGCTGGGTCATCGAGGCTTGGTGCTCCTCTAGCTGTCTTCTGGCCTCTCTCAGTTGGAGCTGCGTAGTGGTGGTGGTGGCGGCGGTGTTAGAGATTCACATCAACACAGTATTAGATCATATATTAATGGTATTCAATACCGACAAGTTGATGAATGAGACACATATGCAACACTTGGCCATCTTTATTGCCGCAACGTTTCGCCCGCACAACAGAGATGATTTTTTTACACTGGTGACAATTAAAGAAGTCGAAAGGTAATTTCAAGGTGTTCGGTTCCTTAGCCCTGAAGAGTTGACAGGTGTTCAGTCCCTTGGCCCTGATCTATCAGATAGATTAAGGTTAAAGGGGTGAACACGTTCTATCATCTACAATGGTGCGCCAAAGATGATAGACAGGAAAGCCACTTCTTCGAGCATATGCTGTATTCTTGTCAAGAATGATGGACTGATATCATTGACTCCACGCTGAGGGACTAATTACCTCAAACTCCTTCTGATCTTCACCATTCTTCTTTGTACAGGACTGATGAAGCCATTGCGTGGTGAGACGTTTCCTCAGTAAAGATACCCATGTGTTGCACATGTGTCTTATTTGTCAGGAAAGGCTGTTCCTGACGTTGTTCTTGCTGACACTGTTGTGACATTAACAGAGGTAATCTTACCTGTGATTAGAGATATTATCTGTGTTATTATAGGTAGATATTATTGGGTATGGATGATCAGCGGTGTACTGATAAATATCGACTGTGTCACATACACTGCCCTGTGTACAAATGTATAAAAAATCACTCCTAAAGGAGGCTTACCTTGTAGGCCTCCGGCAGGTACCTGGGTGTTAGTCGACTTGTGTGGGTCGCATCCTGGGGGACAAGATTGAGGACCACAATGGAAATAAGAAAGACAGTCCTCGATGGCGCACTGACTTTCTTGGGTTATCCTGGGTGGCTAACCCTCCGGGGTTAAAAATCCGAACGAAATCTTATCTTAGGCTGGGAGTGCCTTTTTCATACTCCTGAAGGAGGGTTTCCTTGTAGGTAGAATGTTTGGTTAAATGTTATATGCATCTGACCTAAACTAAATGTTTGTTTATGGCACAATAAATGCAAAGAAATTTCAGGGAGGAGGGTACCTACCTCAGTCATCATGACACAAAATCGTAATAACACGATTGTAAATAAACCACGGAACGGGTGGGTTTATTTGCAATTGAGTTAATAAACCACGGAATGGGTGGGTTTATTTGCAATTGAGTTAATAAACCACGGAATGGGTGGGTTTATTTGCAATTAGAGTTAATAAACCACGGAACGGGTGAGTCGAAAAACTCCAGGCTAGTGCGTAGCCACTGGGCCAGCTGGCTACAATAAGATTCATCCAACTAGGTATATTTATACGCCATAGGGAGGTTAGCATGGGCCACCACTGTGGCCACGTGTCATGAGTTCTAACCTCACCTGTACCGTGATTTGGGTATCTCAGTGTTTACTGTGACCACTACTTTACCATACTGTCAGTAGTAGTATTTGTATCTTACCAACCGTTATTGAGTCACAGCTTTCCTGATCACTGACCGTTACTAGTTTCTGCTGACCTAGCGATGTCATAGGTCACCCTTTGAATGCCGTGAGCGTCCTCGCTCTCTAGCCTCAGTTCAAGACAGGATAGTAGAGAGTAGACAGGTCAGGCGAGAAGGCTCTGAGTGCTCTCCCATTTTTACCACTAATATATAAGTTATCAACCAAGCTACGTTTGTGTTTATTACCAAATCCATCATCAAGAACCCACACGACAATACAGATGACAACTATCTTGGATACCTGATTTATAGGAAATTATCCTATTTGCTTGACAATACAAAACGTAACTTGCTTTAACTAAAAAAATGTTATTATTAAATTCGATTAAAATGCTCAATAGTCATGTTGATCTACGTTATTTAGTTTGCAATGAGGATTAATGACCACCTCGCCAGCCATCACGGTAGGTAGGTAAGGTTTGTCAGGAAACAGGACAAGTGTTTCCTGACGCGGGTCTTAATCAAATAATGACCCACAGCTGAAGCTTTTGGTCATCTGACCGAGGCCTTCCACTACCTTACCAGTCCACCCCTTTAAAAATTATGTTATAATTATAACCTGCAAGGTGACAGTGTTACTCGCTGGAATTATCAGGCTACAGACTTAGAGGTTCAATATAATCAAAGAACAATTACGCACCATAACATTAAAGGTTCATCCCTATGTTCACCAGACTAAGAACCCCCAGTGCAAAACAAGAAAAAAATACTATCAACAGCCGACGTATATCAATGGGATAATAAAGAAATAATGTTACCTGATCCGAGGAGATAATCTGTTCGTACTCTCTCATCTTGTGATTCTTGGCTTCTGCGTTGTTGTTAAGGTCGTTGATGATCTTCTTGAAGGTCTCACCTTGTTTCACTAACTCCTCGATCCTCTTTTCTTTCTTCTTCTGCACCAAGCAACACAAATACACATTAATAATGTCTTCTTCTTTCAACAAACCAGCCGTATTCCACCGAGGCAGGGTGGCACAAAAAGAAAAACAAAAGTTTATCTTTTTAACTTTAGTAATGTATACAGGAGAAGGGGTCACTAGCCCCTTGCTCCCGGCATTTTAGTCGACTCTTACGACACGCATGGCTTACGGAGGAAGAATTCTGTTACACTTCCCCATGGAGATAAGAGGAAATAAACAAGAACAAGAACTAGTAAGAAAATAGAAGAAAATCCAGAGGGGTGTGTATATATATATATATGCATGTACATGCATATGTAGTGTGACCTAAGTGTAAGTAGAAGTAGCAAGACATACCTGAAATCTTGCATGTTTATGAGACAGAAAAAAGACACCAGCAATCCTACCATCATGTAAAACAATTACAGGTTTCTGTTTTACACTCACTTGGCAGGACGGTAGTACCTCCCTGGGTGGTTGCTGTCGACCAACCTACTACCTAGGATTAATAATATGTATATTTATATAAATATACGTATATGAAAAACATATCACCGTGAAACTAGGAAATAAAACCTGAGCGCTTTCATGTGGTTACACACATCTGCAGAGGAACAGGAAGAAAAGGTTTTGATTAACTGATTCCTCAGGAAATGCGTCCTGACATGGGTCTTAATCCTAAGATGCTCCGTCTGAAGATCTCGAAGATGTCGATCAAATTCAGTTGTTCTGTGGCCAAAATGAAGTACATTTTATGTTAAACTGAGGTGACACCTCACTCAGAGGTGCCAACACCTCACTCAGAGGTGCCAACACCTCACTCAGAGGTGCCAACACCTCACTCAGAGGTGCCAACACCTCACTCAGAGGTGCCAACACCTCACTCAGAGGTGCCAACACCTCACTCAGAGGTGACAACACCTCACTCAGAGGTGCCAACACCTCACTCAGAGGTGCCAACATCTCACTCAGAGGTGCCAACACCTCACACAAACAGGTCCCGCACAAACTTAACACACGCATGCATTTGTCCAGCGACAAGTTCAATTGTTCGCCTGACAAAGAACACATTGTATTTTTGTGAAAAATATGTTTACATTTACGATTATGGGCAATACATATATGTGTATGTATGTATTATACATTATATATAAGGAAGTTTAACCTCTGGTGGAAATTGGGAACCGTCAACCTCAGAGAAGACAATAAACATCATTAGGGGATGAATTAGGGCACGCTTAATGGAACGAATTAAGGCACGATGGAACGAGTTAGGACACGATTAATGGAACAAGTGTAATCAGTTCGACTTCAAAGCTGATGGTACTGAGTGGAAGTGTTGATGTGGTGTTGGGCTGTGTATGTCCTAATTTGCCATGTTTATTGAAGAAATTGCCATAATAGTGTCTACCTGACAACTTGTGAATGCCTCTCATGATTAGATTCACATCTTAAACGCTAATATTTAGCTGAACTATAAACTTATGCCGCACTCTGCACTATTCCTTTCGCGTGGATTGACATACAGGGATTGATCGATATATATCTAGTTTTTGATGTGATATTCAGATCATATGTAAAATATGAAATCAGATCATATGTAAAATTTGTTTTATTACCCTGTAAGAGGCAATACCAGTATATAGGCTTAAGTATTAGAATAAAAAAAATAATTGAAATTTTTGAAAGCAAATAAATCTGTAAGAGTAATAGCATAAACAGTTTAATTTCTGACATGCAAGAACACAGCAATGAAAACGGGAAAAATCAGTATACTATTTTAAATGCTTTCTGTGTGTGTGTGAGAGTGTGTGTGTGTGTTGCCACACCTGGAGGTCCTGAGACTTGTCTTTCTCCTCATTCATCATACGAGTCAGTTGAATGAGTTGATCCCTTAGGATGGCGATGGTGTTTGTGTTGGCAGTACCTTGGTCCTGCAGTCGTCCTAACTCCTCCTCCAGCACCTGGAAATTAACATCAGAATCACCGTCAGTCTACGTACCTCGCCAGATTCCCAGCACACTCTTGGGCAGGTGGAGACATAGGCAATCTCTTTACAACTGCTGTACCTGATTACTTCAGTAGTAAATAAGTGCGTGCATTCCTACTCGGCTGTCCTGGGTGGCAGAATGGGATTTGGTAGTATAACTTAGATAAGAAGAGGCTTTGAAATGAGCCGAGGTAGGGTAATAGCTCTTAGCCTGTAAATGAACTGAGGTAGGATAGCAGCTCTGAGCATGTAAATACAAGAGTGCAAAATGAAATCTTGGGCATGGCTACTGTTGACTGACCTTAGCGGCTTCCACTTTCTTGGTCTCCTCCCCCAGTAACTGTGAGAGGCTCTCCACTTTCTCCTTCAACAGATCGACGGTCTGCTGGCTGGCCTTCTCCCGTTGCTCCAGCTGCTTGTCCTTGTTCCTCAGCTGAATCTGGTTGGAGTGGAAGGGAAAAAAAATATTCTGGGGCCACTGACAGAAACACTTGCAAAGTGAAAAACTAAATCCGATTTGAAGTTCCAGCAAGTTGTAGGACAAGCTTTTCTTGAGGGTAAACTTTATTGAGACACACATCTCAATAAAGGTTTTTCGAGTGAACTTGTGTTTCTGTCTTGAAGTTGTCGGTAATAAAACATTTCTTCCAATTTGAAAAATAAAAAAAGATTTGCTGCAACTACGCACAGGTGACTACCAGAACTTTGCTATGTTGTGGCTTCTGGTTCCTTCAAAGCAAACACACTTTGAAATTCATTTTAGGTTACCTAACTTCAAGGTATCTCAGCAGCAAGGCAAAAGTTTTCCAATTTGCAATGTAATGTATGAAGAGTTTAAGTTATAACCCAGAAAAATACCTGATCAACAAGACAAGCGAAAATATGTGTATGCAATAATTTCGCAAAAATCATTCTGAAACTAACGAAAAAATATATTTCATTGAGTATGTTTATTATTAAATTATTGTAAACGTATCTAAAATATATTTAGTTGGGTTAGGCTAAATTAAATTGCGCTTGTTATAATAAGGTTAGGTAAGTTTTCTAAGATTCTTTTGGTGCAAAATTATAAATTTTTACATTAACATTAATGAAAAAAAAATGTATCTTTGAACGTATATAAGATAAAATTTTAGAAAGGACTTAATTTTAAATGAGTTCTTGCTAATTGACTAGTTTTACCTATTAGGCACGACATATATATATACGTATATATACCTACATATATAATATATTTTATATTGTAGGCTAATTTACTGGTTGAGTCATAATTTTAATCAAATGGGAATCAAGGGGAAAATTGCCAACAGACCTCTAACATCATTCAAGAAGGACCTTGACAAGTTCCTGGAGTCATTTCTGTTCGTCAGGGCTGTGGTGGTCTGTGATGGACTGTGTGGTGCTAGCACCAACAACTTTACTGACCAGGTGTTGTAGCGGGGGCCGGGGGAGGCGAAACCCCCCAAACAAGCAACAGGATGATAATAACATCATAAAGGTGATAAACTATCAAGAGTACTCGACAAAGCCACACCGAGGGCGAAACGTCGCTAAGAAAAAACAGCTTAAGTCGTTATGTGCCTGAGTGAGCATTTGTCTGACCTGATATGAGGAGATGATGTTCTCAGCCTCGTGCAGCCTCCGGCAACTCTCCTCCAGTTTGTCGTTGAGGTCAGTGATGAGAGCTTCGTGTGTGTGTTGCTGCTGCCTCGCCTCCTCCTGCCTCTCCTCCTGCTGCCTCTGTCAGTCAACACCACCAGTTACCACTCTGGATGTGCTAAGAACTGAATTATAACCGAAACGGTATCATATTGGACATTTTTCTATATTCATGTGGGGCTGTTCTATATTCATGTGGGTGTCTGTACTTCAGTGTATTTGTGTATATCTATTTGAGTGGGAGTCGGGTCACTAGACTATCTGCGTGAGTGTAGGATTCCTTGTGTGTGTATATGATTTTTTTTTTTTGAGGACGTTAAAATATATTTTATCTTCCGTATTTTCTACCTAAATTGCATTTTATATATTTCATTGTGCCGGACCAACCTGGAGGTGGTCCAATTTCTGCTCCAGAACTTTCACTTCCTCCGTGAGGGCTGTCACAGCCTGCTGGTGCTCCCCCTGCCTCTCCTGCATCTCTCTCTCCCTGTTTTCCAACTCCTCCTGTGGAGTAGTGATTCAGTCAGTGGACATACTGATGGCTGAGAAATGGGAGTAGTAAATCAACTGTGAAATGAGGGAGGTTAGGGTAGGCCCAGTTCCTTTGCTAGGTGAGCCTTTCATTAAAAACATATCAGCTAAGATATGAGGAAGGTATCAGCTACGACATGAGGAAGATATCAGCTATGATATGAGGAAGATATCAGCTAAGATATGAGGAAGGTATCAGCTACGACATGAGGAAGATATCAGCTTTGATATGAGAAAGGTATCAGCTATGATATGAGGAGGATATCAGCTATGATATGAGGAAGATATCAGCTAAGATATGAGGAAGGTATCAGCTATGATATGAGGAAGATATCAGCTAACATATGAGGGAGGCATCAGCTATGATATGAGAGAGGTATCAGCTATGATATGAGGGAGGTATCAGCTATTATATGAGGAAGATATCAGCTAACATATGAGGAAGGTATCAGCTATGATATGAAGAAGGTATCAGCTATGATATGAAGAAGGTATCAGCTATGATATGAGGAAGGTATCAGCTATGATATGAGGAAGGTATCAGCTAAGATATGATGAAGGTAAGGGTAGCTTACTTATCAATCAAACCAAGACACACACCATTTCCCTTGACGGGAAGACCCACACCTGTAAGGCCTCAACAGTATTGTCTTGTTCGCTGAGCTTGTCAGACAGCTGCTCAATGTTCTTGTTAAGTTCTTCTATGTTCTTCTTGCTCAGTCTCTCCTGTTCTATCAGCTGTCTCTCTCTCACCTCCTGCTCACCCTGAGGAACACCAAATACAAAGCATAATTGTTGTGTACAGTAGTCGTACAACTAGAGTAACCCGTCGCGAGCTGCCACACGTAATAATAATAATTACTTTTTTTCTACATGATACAACTTGTACAGACCTGACTGACATCAGTGATATACTATGTAGAAAGCACCTTCTTATGCAGAACATTTTGGATAACTTAGGTTAATTTTGTCCCCAGGATGCTACCCACACCAGTCGACTAACACCCAGGTGACTTATTTACTGCTAGGTGAACATGGACAGCAGGTGTCTTAAGGAAACACGCCCTAATGTTTTCACCCGTACCGGGGATCGAACCACTGTGTGAGTTGAGTGCGCTACAAACTGAGCTACGGGACGTAACCTAAATTAAAGTAAACGTTAATTTAGGTTAGATCAGATTAACCTAGATTTAACCTTTAACTCTGGTGGGAATAAATATAGTCAACAAGCGTTACAACACAACAGTGGTAAGCCTAGTGGTCAGAGCTTTCTGCTTACAACTAAAAGGTCTCGGGTTCGATTCACAGGCAATGTGAGAAATATGAGCATCATGACACCTGACGCTCCATGATGCTACTGGATTGTTGTGAGTGGCAACACTGAGAGCAGTAGTACACCATTGTTAAGGTTCTGGAGTAACCTAAACTAGTGCAGGCGTTAGCGCAATCTTAAAACCGAAAGGACCCGGGTCGAAGCCTGGTCGGGGGTAACTGTATGGGTAAGTTTTCTAGCATCTTTCGTCCCTGTTATCTAGCAGTAAATAGGTCAACTGTTGTGGGTCGTAGCCTGGAGGAGAATCTAAACTACGACCTCAACTGAAATTCACCACAGTGCATTGTTTTCTTAGGTTATCCTGTTATAATAACCTTGCTGTTTATAAAGGTAGAATGTAAACAATGATGAACATAGGTGACCAACCTTCAGAGTGGATATTGCGAGTCTTTCTTCATCCAGTTTTTGTGAGAGACTCTCCACCTCTTTCCTCAGAGCAGCAATCCTCTTGTGTCTCTCCTCTTCTCCCTCCTCTATCTCCCTCTCTCTCTCACTCAACCTTCTCTGTGTGTTCACCAAAAATGTACAATATTAATTGTGAAGGAGTTGTGTGAGGTAACAGCCTCGTCATTGTGCCAGCAGACGTTCACATTGTCTTTGAATCAACCGAGATATTCAATGTGCAAGGATGTATATTCAGCGAGGTGTGTATTTCTCAGTGTATGTATGATCAAAGTTTACTTTAATCCCTGTTTTAGGGATTAAAATATTCTTGACTAGTGGTGAACAGGTGATATGCAGTCTTGATAACCCTTGTGTAGTCCATAGGCTTTAAACCTCACTGAATAAGTTAATGTGGGCACTTCTAATGTTCATGTGAAAGGAACAGGTTCAGTCCTCCACCCATAACTGGTCCAGTGTTCCACTTATAACAGGTTCACTGATCCACTGAGTAGTAATTTTTACAATAACTGCCAAGTTTCAATGATGACTATTAACACACCTTTTCATGTGTTCACACACACACACACACACACACCCTCAGTAAGGAGTCGTTCAGGACTCTGTACACCGTGTACCTCAGGCCTATATTGGAGTATGCAGCACCAGTTTGGAACCACACCTGGGCAAGCACGTCAGGAAATTAGAGAAAATGCAAAGGTTTGCAACGAAACTAGTCTCTGAACAAAGGGACATGTCCTACGAGGAGAGGTTAAGAAAAACTGACCTGACGACACTGGAGGACAGGGAAGACATGATAACATATAATATACTGAGAGGAATCGACAAGGTGGACAGAGATAAGATGTTCCAGAGATGGGACACAGCGACAAGGGGTTACAATTGGAAGTTGAAGACTCAGATAAGTCACAGAGATATTAGGAAGTATTTCTTCAGTCACAGAGTTGTCAGGAAGTGGAATAGTCTGGAAAGTAAGGGGTGGAGGCAGGATCCATACATAGCTTTAAGAAGAGGTATGATAAAGCTCAGGGAGCAGGAAGTGAGTGACCTAGTAGCGACCAGTGAAGAAGTGGGGCCAGGAGCTATGATTCGACCCCTGCAACCACAATTAGGTGAATACACACACACACACACTTGTCTGGACCTGGTGAAGTTGAACAATAGAAAATCTTGCTATCATTACATTCTTCGGGAAGCTCTAAGCCTGTATGGGGCCATACAGCTCCTGAAGGATGAGAGTCAATCAGGTTTGATCCGAGGATCAAGGCACCTCCATCTTGAAGTTCCTACACCGTATACTTACCTTATAAGTTTCAGTAGCCTCTTCGTGTATTCTGAGTTTGTCAGACATGAACTGAATGCTTCTTTCATGGTCTTCCATGATGTTCTTGTTCTTCTCCAGCTGTTCTCTGAGCTGGAGCTGCACTTCCTCAAGTGTTCTAGTGAGACCCTGGGTGTGCTCCTTGTGAGTGTTCTCAGTGTGTTGGTGTCGAGTTTCTCTCTCTTCAAGCTCTCTCTCCTTGTCGTGTAACCTCATCTGTGTTTGTACAGGTGAAAAGGGGTTTGCATTTAATAAACAAAGAAAACTATTAAAAAGGTACAAAATTAGATCATAGGCTGTTTCGTCAATATATAAAAACAGTCGAAAAATTAATTATAATTGTATTAATACTTCGTAGTCTCATAAAAATATATATCTACACTGGACGCGTGAACAGCGGTAACTCGTCTAAATCCTGCTTGTGATATGCCATAACTTTAACAGAAGAAACACTTGTTTTGAATTATAATTCTATTATCTCAGAACAAACGATATCTATCTACATGAGCAGCTGAAATCTGTAATAATATATATACTGTATATATAATATTCAAGGAAATTAAGAAAACTACATCAGTCCTAAAAATTAATCAAATTAAAAAAGATCCGCTAAACGCACTGAAAATTGTGAAAATGCAGCTTGTCAAGTTTTTTACCTATTATATAATGCTGAAATTTCAAATACGTGTACTACTTAATCCCTTATAAAACAGCTCTGAGATCGAATTTATATAGAACTTAGAGTAATATGAAACAACGTAAATTCTAACATTAATATGCATATTGCACTTTAAATTATAAATGATAAAATGTGTTAATCCGATTCTTAGATTGGCTCTTTCATGTACATAACTTAAAAAGATATAAAACTCTTTCAAGATACATAACTCTTAAAGAATAGTAATCACTTAAAATTTGTAACTCGCAAGATACATAAATGCACTGAGGTGCGTTTCGCTCAGCGTATATATGACGAGTTCGCTTTAATACCTATTTTAGGAATTAAAGTATCTTGACTAGTTGTTAAGACATATGCAACGGTTAGGTATCTTTATTCCGAAACGTTTCGCCTGCACGGTAGGCTTCTTCAGTCGAGAAGTCAGTGGGACTCGACTCGACTGAAGAAGCCTACTGTGTAGGCGAAACGTTTCGGGGGAAAAAAATATCTAACTGTTGCACATGTGTCTTGCTTATCAACCTGTCGGTATTGCATACCTTTATCGTATTCATTCTTGACTGGTGTTGAGAAGCTTACGTGCAGCCCTACTGTAGTCGGTAGGATTTAAACGCCATTAACTAACGTAATTCCTTAATAATTTAATATATGGTACCTTATAGCTTTGTATATCGTTCTCCTGTTCTGCGAGTGTGAGAGACATGTGGTAGATACTGTTCTTAAGTTCTTCCATGTTCTTCTTGCTGAGTTTCTCCTGTTCTAGTAGTTCTCTCATTCTCTCCTTCAGTTCGTTCTGATGTAGGAAGAGCAGGGTTAGTTATGCACAGCGTTCTACGCTGCCTTGCACTACATTTACAACGTTCTACACTAACTTTCGTTGTAAGACAGCGTTCTGCGTTAGCTTATACGTATTTACTACTACTATGAATTACTGTTTAATTACAAAGGTCTACGCTGTTTAACGTTTTATATACTAAGTTTTACGCTAGCTTACATTATATTTACAACGTTCTAGATTGTCTTACCTGATCACTGAGAACTTTGTTATTATCCTCGTCTTGCCTGCGTGCCACCAGGTTCAACTGCTGGGTAAGAGTAGCGATCGTCTGTCTGTTGGTCTTGTCCTGCTCCTGCAGCACATACAGCTTCTCCTGTTGTTCCTGGTTATGATTTGTCTCATTTTAGTAAGCTTTATATCTGTGGTCCATTAAGCTGTCGCCTAAACTTACTTGGGATACTTTTAGGTAATGTGATACATTCACACAGAATATAAACACAAACAGGGACAGACACTTGCATATATAGACTAATAAGGACTTATATACATACATGTTTGAATAGGGAATCATGCTTACATTATACGTACGCACTAATATTAAATCACACACGCGAAGTCATAAAATTTTTACTACCAAAGACATTTTTCCTACCAAGGGAGGGTGCTATTATAACTTACCTAGTGCTAGGCTTCAAAATTACCTATGGTTGAATAACAACTCATAGCTTGTAAACTCAACTGTGTTAAACAATTTTAAACAGAGAATCCCAGTCTGAAACTACAGTACATTTACGTTTTTCACACGTTAAATAACATATTTTCGGTGTTATCTCTTCTTATGTGCGTAGCAGACATTGTTCATTGCTTCTGGTGAACCAAACTTGAAGAATGGACCAACCTGAAGGTGGCTGACTCTCTCCTCCAGAGATTTAATTTCAGTATTGAGGCTGGCCACTGTCAGGTGATGTGCAGCCTTTTTCTCCTCCAGCTCCTTCTCCTTGCTAACCAGGTCTCCCTGTGGAGCAGTAAGTAACTCAGTCAGTAGAAATATTGATGGCTAGTATGTGCAGTAACCCTGTTGTTAATGATGTAAGGGTGTGTAAGAGTTAGGGAACTTGCATGTGCTTGAGGATATTCGCGATTATGAAACAAGGTCTGTGAGTGTGAGGGAAGGTCTGTGATTATGAGGGAAGGTCTGTGAGTGTGAGGGAAGGTCTGTGAGTGTGAGGGAAGGTCTGTGAGTGTGAGGGAAGGTCTGTGAGTGTGAGGGAAGGTCTGTGAGTGTGAGGGAAGGTCTGTGATTGTGAGGGAAGGTCTGTGATTGTGAGGGAAGGTCTGTGATTATGAGGGAAGGTCTGTTATTGTGAGGGAAGGTCTGTGATTATAATAATAGTAATTATAATAGTGAAGGTGATGATGAGGGTGATACTTTTAAAGATAAAAGGGATAAAAAGACTGAGGTTCTCTACTAAATTAATGGATATTACCCATCGTCCACATTAACTGATAAAATCAACAACGCTAAATATATATTTAAAAAATCTCAACGATAGAACCACAAACAGTTTTAATTGAGTTAGGTTAGGTAAAGTTAGTCAGGAGACGACAAATGTTTCCTAACGTGGGTCTTAGTCATATGACGACCCGCCGCTGGAGCTTTTGGTCATCTGACAGAGGCCTTCCTCTGGCTTACCGGTCCACCCCTTAAAAATTAGGGTTATAAGTTCTATTTTTAATTACAAAACACTTGTCAGTACACAAAAAATACAGAAAACAATCACTGAGAGTTCAAGATATGTAATAACTATTTAAAATGAACTTACCTGAAGATTGCAGACTATTTCTTTATATTCTTCAGTTTTCTCATACAAATGAATGATTTTCTTATTTACTTCATCGTTGGTTTGTTTAATCTGTTTCTCTTGCATCAATAGTTCCTGTATTCTCTCTTCCTGGTGTTGGATCTGTGAGTGCTATCACAAGTTTGTATATTGGTTAGTAATAATGTTGAAACTTATTCTATCATTTAGTTCCAGCGTACACACTCCTTAGACTGACAAGATGATAATATATATTTTCATTATAGTGTTTTACGTTAATGTAAATGCTCCTAATATTTATAGGTAACAGACTATTACTAATTTTAGTAAAGTGAAGCTGTTTAATATACATAGTTTATAATGTTTTGAAATGTGTTTTAGCTACGGCTATATTTAAATAATAGTAATACAGTAGAACCTCTGTATTCGGATGCCCTTTATTCGTAAAATCCAGTACGTATTCGGAAAAAAATAGAGGGGGAAAAAAAGTAGAGATATTCGCAAATGTCACTATATTGGGAACGAGGCTGCTGCAAATTTGAGCTCTTGTGATTCAATTGTTATTTTTTTGTAACTGTTATTTTTATTTTATTATTAAAAATAAGTGATCATGGCCCAGAATAATAGTGAAGAAAAAAACTAAAAGGAAAGCTGTAAGAACCACCAGTGATCTAAAAAAAAAAACTTATTTCAAAACATGAAAAGGATAGTACGTCTTGTTGACCTAGCCAAGGAATATGGCATGTCAATATCTACCGTATTTTCTATTATAAAAATTAAAGGCACAATAAAAAGTTCTAACAGGCAACAGGAGTCAAAATTCTTGCAGGTTTATGTATGATTTCTTGCTTGTACATGTTATTTTACAAGTTTAATTAACCAATATTCTGACTTAAAAATGGGTTGTGAAGAATAATTTTCGGGGTCTGGAACGAATTAATTCAATTTACAGTATTTCCTATGGAAAAAAAATGATCCAGTGTTCAGAAAATTCAATATTCAGAACACTCTCTGGAACCAATTAATTGCGAATACCGAAGTTCCACTGTCACCTTGACACGAGGCTTACCAGACCAGTGATTTTGGAGTGAGTCTGGACATCCTGCCTGCGATTTCCACTTTCCACCTTCTCCAGACGGTCCAACTTCTGCTGATTCTCCTCCAATTCTTCTTCCAGAAGGGCCACCTTCTCCTGCTCCATCTTCACCTTCTTCTCTAGATGGACTACCTTCTGCTCCTCCTCCTCGACCTCCTCCTCAAGAAGAACCACCTTTTGCTGCTCCATCCTCAACTCCTTCTCTCTCTCTCCAAGCTGAGTCTGTGTGTACATGAGGGTTGATGGATGATTTTCATTTGAGCTGTTCTTGTGATTACATGTTAGTTGTAGATAAAAGACATATAAAGGTGCCTAACCTTTATATAGCGGGAACTTTAGAGGAATTTTAAAGCTCAAATTGAGCTTCAATACGATGATAGCTCCATTGAGAGAAGTGTTATAATTAAGGCTACTACTTTTATGCCTCGTCACCCACTTGTCGGCTTGCAGCTACTTACGAAATGTGATCGAAAAATTGAGACTAAATGAAAGTTTATTATAGACATAGTATGGGAGGTTAATGATGCGTACATGCGTAATATGCAAAATGAATACTATTTTAATTAATAAACAAGTTGTATATACCGAGGTATGTGTGTGTCCGCCCCCCCCACCTCCCCGAGAAGTGGTATTTCTGAGTGTAGATACATTAAGAGTTTGCTTGAGTCCCTATTTTTTTAGGGAGTCAAGTTTACACGAATATTAGTTTACAGGTAACTTGTTGCTCATATGACACACATGCAGTTAATAAACTTCAACTATAAGATACCCAGGTTTAGCTTATGCCTTATTTATCAGTTTGTCGGTCTTGTATAGTTGATCTAATGATTTAAGTTAGTAACCTGAGAGAGGGCCAAGGCTTGCTGGTGTTGAGTCAACTTGAGAGAAGTTTCCTCCAGTCTTCCGTTGAGTGCTTTGATGGCTTCTTTCTGGGCCTCTTCTCGTTCCAGCATCTCGCTTTCCATCTCCTCTAGTTCCTTCTGTTTCGTGTTAATCAGTTTAAGGGCATATATAAAAAATGAAAGTCAAATTACCATGGCCAGAACAATTCACAAGTAGCACACAAATTAGAAATGTTGACTAAAGCGAAAAATAGCCTAGCTTCCAATTAAAATTTGAGGGGTAGTTGTTAGATTGCTACGTACATGATTTTTTTGGTACTTCATCTAAAATAAGTGTCAATATTTGTGTTTTTAGGGTCTGGAAACCTAGCCGTGAGAGTAGAGGTTCTCTCTTGCTCATAGCTGATGGAGGATCGAGCCTCCACCATTTCTTGAGCTGAATGATCTACAAGTTTTTCGTATAAACATCACAATAAATGCAGGGCCGCTGCTACTTACCTGACTGTTGAGATTTTGTCTTTTGAGGTTCGTCAGTTCCTGGGTGACCTGAGTCAGCTGCTGCCTGAGTGCAGAGGTGGTCTGATCGCTGCTCAGATCCTGTTCAAGTAACTGCTGAAGCTTCTGCTGCAATTATTTTTTTACATAATTCAGTTTGGAGTCAAATAATGTCGCGAGACTTTTTCCAAGTCATTGCAAACACTCCTCCCAGAGCCTATTCCAATCGTCATTAATTTATCTCTAAAAGAAATATTTGTTATCTTTTTGAAGAGCCGTTTTATGTATGTCTAATTACCTAATTATTTATTTGTTTACTGGGTCAGAGCTCCAGCTACTGGACTCGCCACCTAAGTGACTGAAATTATAAAAAATTTGCCATACTTTACTCCGAAGCTGTGTAGTGTTTTATCATCCCAGTTTCATTCTAATGTTTCATCTCTATAGTGCTCTGACGCACTAAAAGTGTACCCACTCTCTGTATTATCATTATTTTACGCAATATAAGCCTGTCCCTACTCTCTATAAGCCAGTTGAAAATATTTTAGTCCCCCTAACTATTTTCATATATCCTTATTATATGAAGGCACATATTAATATTATTATTATCATTATTAAATCAACAGTTATAGAGCGCCTGGGGAACGGTAAGTAATCAGATTTGATTCAAGGAACGGGAAGACAATTCCAATTCGTTGAATCATGAGCCCTTCACCAGCGTCAAAAAATAACCCTTCCCTCATCCCTTAAAGGGAAGCATTCCCTATAACACTCATCTCGAGGCCCCTGAGGTTACTGGGACTGACTCACCTGGGAGGCTGCTACCTGGAGACGCTCAGACTCTAGCTTCTGAAGCTGCTGGTCCACCTCCTCTCGTAGAGATGAAAGAGCCCTCTCCTTGGCCTCTATCTCTTGCCTCCTTTCCCTCCTAGCCTCCTCTTCCGCTTGTCGTTTCCTCCTGTCATCTTCCTCTTCCGCTTGTCGCTTCCTTCTAGCCTCTTCCTCTTCTGCCCGTCTCTGTTTCATGGCCTTCTCTTCTTCCTCTTCTCTCTTCCTTCTAGCCTCCTCTTCTTCTGCCCGCATCTGTTTCATGGCCTTCTCTTCTTCCTCCTTTCTCATCCTTCTAGCCTCCTCCTCTTCTGCTCGTCTTTGCTTTCTGTCCATCTCCTCTTCTTCCTCTCTCTTTCTTCTGGCCTCCTCTTCCGCCTTTTCTTTTTTCTTCTTGACCTCGTCCTCCTTCTTCCTCTTCCACCATGCCTGTTCCTCTTCATCACTCATCCTTCTAGCCCTCTCCAATTCCTCTTCCTCCTCTATGCTGGTATCAAAGCTGCCTTCTCCTTGTGAGTTATCCTGTGTGTGAGGGACGTGTTATGCATAGAGTGGGAAAGCTATTCGAGAAAATGAGACGTGATGAATAGAAAATTTGAGATACTTGTCGGTAAACAAAAGAGCAGCAGAACAACAATTTCAACAATATTAAATTTTAGATTTTGCTGCCGAGACGGCCAGTTTATTGTGCACACCATATCCATCCTGTGGACGGAAGCGCAAGAATTTATAGGGATACACAAAAGGCCTAGAAACTATCTCATAATGGTTAACAAGAGTAATTCTGAATACATAGTTACAATATATTTTTCATGTCACAAGCAAATTTTGGGTATTTGCTTAAAATGTCCAGTATCTTATTTTAATCACTAAGATACGTTAACGTAACTCACATAGGCTATTATACTATATATTCCTCGATAATTGGACAATTATGCACATGTTCAAAAATATGATCATAAGTCTGAGTACATTCTTTACATTAAGTATAATCATCGACTGTGTCTGCCAACCTGCTAGAAGTGTTTGTAACTAAGCCCAGACTATTACAACATTAGTCAGCATGTTTTCATTGCAAGTTGCTCCATAAATGTACTTTATCTACATTCATGTTATTATAGTGAATTATACAACTACTCAGGCTTCAAACTGTATTGATGTGTTTTACACAAACAGATCAAGCTTATATTGAATCTCTTTTTTCAAAGTACTTTGGATAATTTATCATCTTCATCATGTGGGAATAATTCAGTGTAGGTGGTCATATGATGACCCGTCACTGGAGCTTTTGGTCATCTGACCGATGCCTTCCGCTGGCTTACCAGTCTACCCCTTCAAAAATTAACATATGGGAATAATGGTGGTGGACTTATTGAAGGGTACATCTACACCAAGGTAATTGAGGTTTAAGGAAGCTGATGCGAGGGTGGGAGGCGTCGTTTGCTTTTTAATGTCTTAGAATTCATATCTGCGTCTCAGACTAATAGATTACATGTAATTAAATCATTAAGAATGGTACATATTTCCTTATGCCATGTTATAGGATCGTGATGTCATTAGCATATCATGTAGCTATGTTTACGTGAGGTAGGTTGTGCGTTTAATCAACCGTATTAAATATTATATACACTTAGACTAATAACACCTTAAAGTGTTGTACTCTTAATATAAAAATATTAGTTAGTTCAGACTCTCAGGTAAGGACCCACCAGGGGCGAGGGGGAAGTGGGGACAGAAGAAGAATAGCCGGTGAGAGGAAGAGCTTAAGTAGAAGAGAAAGAGTCAGGACTAAACCCAACAGTCTAACTACTTTGGATAAAAATATTAGTAATATACAAATACATTTGGTTATTAAGACTGCACACTCTTAGCTTACCACAGTGTCTTGAGTGGTGTCGTTTTCAGAGTAGAGGCTGGAGTTCCTCCTGGCTCGTCCCCAAGACTGTAGATGAAGAGTTATGTTAGCTTACTGTGTTGTGGTTTGTGTGTACTCAGGTATGTACTCGTGTGGTTGCAAGGGTCGAGTCTCAGCTCCTGGCCCCGCCTCAACTTGCCGCACGTGTGTGTATTAAGTATCATTTGTCATGTGTGCATATTTATGCATGCGTTCGTCCACACACAAATATATATATATATATATATATATATATATATATACATATGTCAACTTAAAATATAGGGGGTGGTAGAACAGCTTCAGGGAGAACACTGAGTTTTCCCTGAAGTAAGTTTATTCTTTTCTCTGAGGATGAGGATCCCCAGCACAGTTCCAGAGGTGGTACCTCCCTATATTACACACACACACACACACATATATAATTAATGATAGTTTTCCCAAACTCTTCAAATGGTGCGCAAAAGTTACCTAGAATTCAAATAATGTGACCACTTCAGGCGATTCATTATTCGCATTAATAGAGACCGAGCTGTATAATGTGCTAAAATATCCCATCTTTGTACTTCATTTTAAAACAGTAAAAAATTATTTTCTTAGCTTAGTCAATCATAGAAATGAATCATCATATACAAATGGACAATCCTAAAAACACATGACTGACTAGTTACAAATTTGCACATTGAAATAACTCCTAACAAGAGTAGACGCTGTACAAAGTGTAAAATGGTTGTAACAAAAAGTATGGATCCAATAAGCACCTTTACAGGTCTACAAACATTAGGGATATTATTAAGGATTTACCATAATTTCTTCTGATTTATAAGCAGTTTCCAACAGATTACTGTCTTCAAGAGGTCCTTGATAATTTCCTCAAAATGCTCTTGTAGCTGTGAGTTTTAGCAAGTAGGAATGTATTCCTTGAAACAAAGTAGAGGCTAGTCCGTGGGAAGGGGTAATCTTTGTTTTTATTAAGGCTAGTGGAGGGATGGGAAAAGAAGAAATGGTAAAGAGGCGTAATCCCGGCCAGCCAAGACGCCTAGGTAGAGGTCACACCGTGAGGGGTAACCTTTCTAACCGACAAGTAGTACTGAATGTTTTAATAAGCCACACACACACATTCAAGGCATTTAACGAGGAAGACGTTTCGCCACTGGTGTCTCCTATCCTGATGATTAGGATTAGGACAAAAGCCACCAGTGACGATACGTCTCCTTCATCAAATATCTTGAGTGTTCATATGTCTTATCCCTACAATCCCATCTAAGCATCACAGTCTCAACACTGTGTTTGTTCGTATGTCTTATTCCCACAACCCCAAACATCACAGTCTCAACACAGTGTTTGATTGTTCGTATGTCTTATTCTCATAAGCCCATCTAAGCATCATAAAGTCTCAACACATAGTTACACACTTACCATGCTGACCTTGGCGGCGGCGCACTGCTTCAGGAAGTGATGAACATCACTTAGTCCCAGAACTCTGGCCACATCCTTCGGCAGGCGGTTCCTGTGGTCCCTGAGGTCGTAGCTCACCTTGTTATGTACCAGCCACTTGACCACCTCCAAGTCACCGTAGGCGGCAGCCAGGTGCAACACCGACGACCCATCGTTGTCCAGGGAGTGGAGGTCACACTTGTAGTCCTTCAGCACCTCCAGGGACTTCAGCTGACCTGTGTAAGCTGCCCAGTGCGCCGGCCGTCTGCCTGAAGGATTTACTTGCTTATTATTAATTATTGACACATACCATTTGTATATTCATCTGAACAGAGGGGTAACAAAGCGTACCACGGGTGGGGCTTGAACCCGCGGTCAGAGAGTGGTATGGTTTGTTTGCAATCGTGTCACTACGATTTCTTGAGCCATGGGTAACAAACGCTGGTTAGTTTAGTCATAATCACTGACAGTGAGATGAACACTCGAGTGTGTGGGGGAGGGAGCTGATCATTTAGCTCAAAATAATGGTAGAGGTTCGATTATGTATATTAATAAACGAACGACCGTTTTTTAATATGCGTACATAATAATTTACGCCTTCAAACTACTGTCGGATTTGGTACATAACTTACACATCTAAATCATTCCCAAAGAGGGTAAGAGGCTTGGAAGACGGTGCAAAATACGCCCAAGGAAAGGGACTGCCACTGATACTCCAGAAGTTAAATTT
This sequence comes from Cherax destructor, assembly GCA_009830355.1. NCBI lineage: Eukaryota > Metazoa > Arthropoda > Malacostraca > Decapoda > Parastacidae > Cherax > Cherax destructor. The sequence goes on from WNWK01003633.1 coordinate 142,220, forward strand.
AAAACAATGCTGTAGCATTTCGAAATGAAAACTGGCAAAATGGCGCCTACACACTCTCCACTGACAATGTCAACATTCTTCCAGCTAGGATACAATTGTGTTTAAAGCCGGCTAGGAGAGGCCAGAAGAGTCTGTCCGAAATGCACCGTATGCTATAATAATAATAATCATATTTAATTCTACTAGTACATAATACAACTTATACAGCCTTAGCTGACATCAGTGACATACTATATGAAAAAAAAAACTTATGCAGAGCGTTTCGGGCAAATTAGGTTATTTCCCCCCAGGATGCGACCCACACAGGTCGACTAACACCAAAGTACTCATTTTATTGCTAGGTGAACAAGGACAGCAGGTGTCTTTAGGAAACACTCATATGTTTCCACCCTTACCGGAGATCGACCCACGGACCTCATTGTGTGAGCCAAGTGATTTCTTTTGTGCTTAACACTATTTTATTACATGTAAACGATATTTTGTATACTGCAAAAACAAATAAAGGTGTATTGTATTATATAATTACATGGGAACCAAACGCAGGCATGACCCATGACAAATTAAGCATAGGTCACCTACCCCTGCCACGTGTTCTTAGAACCTGGTCCTCGTTACTGTACACAAGTGTTCTTAGAACCTGGTCCTCGTTAATGTACACAAGTGTTCTTAGAACCTGGTCCTCGTTACCGTTCATAAGTATTCCTTGAACCTTGTCCTCGTTACCGTTCATAAGTATTCCTTGAACCTGGTCCTCGTTACCGTTCATAAGTATTCCTTGAACCTTGTCCTCGTTACCGTACACATAGTGTTCCTAAAACCTAGTTATCGTTACCGCTCAAAATCTGAATCCCATTGGATGAGAATTCTCGAGTTATGAGCGAAATAAAATAGAAAAGTAGGAGGAAGAACAAAAAATTAAGACAACCACTCAGGAGACGCCTAGCAATAATAATAAACTCAAGTCTGAAATGTCTGTTTACCTTTGTCATCGAGGGCCTCCGGGTCAGCGTGGTTCATCAGTAGAGCCTCCATGACGTGTGTGTGCCCAGCCTCTGCTGCCAAGTGAAGGGCTGTTCCTCCTGTACGCACAATATATTAATTTCGAATACAGACTGCAAGAGCTCAGGCTCATATAATGCTGTAATATTATTTCCAGAATGAGCCACTCAACGCGAAGACTAGTGGCAAGTTAATTATTTGACCAGAAATCGCAGATAATCTCTGGTCAGTCAGTCTCAAAAAAAAAAAAAAAAAAAGGCAGACAGGAAGTACCGAACTGCTGTATAATAAGGATTTTTTTTTTTTTTTTGAGAATTAGGAAACTTCAAATCCTTCGAAGAACAAGAATCAGTGTTAGATGTCAGTTTGATGTTAATATATACTGATGACTTGACAGCAGGATCAAACTTTCACTTGTCATTGTGGATGATACCAAAATAATGAGAATATAAATTGAAGCGAAGGTGACAAGACTGCTGGATGTATGTCAGTGATAGAATATATCCATAAGTTTGTAAATAAGACCAAAACATTAGGTTTATATTATTTTATTGAGAAAACTTTTCGTCGTAAATTGATAAAAATCCGTAGTGAGCGAAACGTCTTCTCAATTAAAAGAAAAACAATGAACCGCATATTGTCTTATTTATGTTATTTACACGCAGTGTTGCTTTTAATATATCAAGTTCACCTTGGCTTGCTTAACCAGCCGCTTATTAATTCGGTTGGTTCCAAGGTAGCACCTCACTACCAACAATTTATTTACATTACAAAATAATCCTTTTTTTTGTGGGGGATAACAAAAATCGAGCATAAAATTTAAAAAATCAAGGTTGCTTCACTACTTTCGTTAGAAATAACTTTATTATATACAATATTTATATCTACATTAACATTATAGAATGGAGACAAAACCAATTTGTTAATATGGACAACTATATGCAGACCAGATTTAATTAATATTCTATTCAGGAGTAAACTTCAGTTATTCAAAAGAATAACCCAGACTAGTTATCTTTTAAACGAGTTTCAGTATTGTATCATGCAAGAGACTCAATATAAATCCACGTGCTTTAAAGCACTAAGGATTATCTTTATAACCTAGTGCGCAAGGGAGGTGTATTCGAGGCTGAGGGCCTGATCTTGCTACCTCTGCACCAGTCGCGGGTAACACAGCATGAGGTCAGGCAGGTGACCTAAGCAGGTCAGCCGGCAGCAAAAGCAGTGGCAGGCCATTTAACTAGTGCTGTAGAACACCTGCCCAATTATTGGTAAACATAGATTTCAGTAATAACCTAACAACATATACATTAACACTAATATTTACAATAATAATTGAGAGCGAATTTCTTATTCATGTGACGTCAGATGATAATAGTATATAGTCGAACTTCTTTATTTTAGCTAATAATAAAGAAGTTAGCAATATAATATTACGTGAAATATTGTAGACTGGCTATTTCTCAATTATATAATGGTGTCCATGGGTATAATATGCAACACAAAGCATGTGAGGGAAGACTTGGACACACTTCAAGAATGGTTGAATAAGTGACTGTACTGGAGTTCAGTTCTAACAAAGGTAAATTTATGAGGCTAAGAGTGTATTATGACTGACCTTGGTCTCCAGGCTTCTTGCTGCGTATATGAAGGTCAGCACCTGCTTGGAGCAGGAGGTTCACAACAGGTAGGTGACCGCCCTCACTGGCGTGGTGGAGGGCCACACGCCCACGCCCTGAAGCCTCTTGGTCCACGCCATTCACCTGGACCACGCCCACGCCCTTATTCAGTGCCTCTCCCACCCCACTCAGGTCACCCTGACGGGCGCTCCTCATCTGCAAAAGGAGGAGAGAAGAAAAGAGACATGAAAGACAAAAATAACAGATAAAGAAGAAATCAAAATAATTAAACTAAATTTACATACACAAATTTTTTTTGTGAAGGGACAGATTTTATTTTCGTCAAATGAATCTTCCAAGTTTTAACATAAAAAAAATGTTTAAAAATTTTACAAGAGGGAAGAGCAGCTTACAAATTTTCTGTGGACATCTGCCATGTTGTGACCTGTGTTTTCTGATCCTCTTCCTCCTGTCTTTCACTGTAATGTTCTATTTTCTTCACCGTTCTTCTGACCAGCGTTCTGTCCAGCTCTTAACTGAGTGCCATTTATGTCAGACAAGATCCAAAATTAATGAAGATAGTGCATGGTGAGCAGGGAGGCGGGAAGGTAGTGTAGGGTGGCACAGAAAAAATGATTAAAGGTATGGGGTAATAGGAAAAGGAGGAAAACTAAAGCATAGTGATATCTGAGAATGCATGCGTGTGTGAAACAAGTGAGATATACGATATGAACCAAAACATAAATATGTGGAAAGATACATTCATACGGTGCTTCGATATCCCACTTCTTTTCTCAAAATTATGTGTCAATAGCAGAATTGATGTCAGACTTTGTAGCAACACATGAATTATCATCATTTTAAATCAAACTTGCTCTCTAAACTGCACTTTAAGGAGGAAAATTGAGCAAAAATCCTATGTTATGTGAAAAAGAAAACCTTGATGTAGTCAGTTATTTCTTATCACCACTACTACCACACCCATATACGTTCAAACAACCCTTCCTTGGTCTGCTAGTGACTGATACAAACTCCTGACACTTAAATCGCCTTTTACACAACCAAAACTTCCGCAATGGGTGGCTACACTGACTCACGAAAGCAGCACACCGTGTGGATATACACACTTACACAACTAGAGCAACACGCAGTGTAAACAGACTAACACAGGGCGGGTGTACAACGAGGTGTACCTGCCAACCATAAGACTTGATAAGATAGTCATTGATAACGCGATGTACGTGGTAGGTTTGATAGGCTAGTGTGTACCGTTGTGATGGGGCAAGCGTGTACCGTTGTGATGGGGCGAGTATATACCGTTGTGATGGGACGTGTACTGATGATGGGGTGAGTGTACTGATAATGGGGCAAGTGTACTGGTAATGGGACAAGTGTACTGGTAATGGGGCAAGTGTACTGGTAATGGGGCAAGTGTACTGGTAATGGGGCAAGTGTACTGGTAATGTGGCAAGTGTACTGGTAATGGGGCAAGTGAGTATTGATGATAGGATGAGTGTACTGGTGATGGGACGAATGTGCACTTGCGATGGGACGAGTGTACCGGTGATGTGGTATCCCTGAGTGATAACTTGCTGGATATCAGAAGGAAATAACTAGCTGTTATCGTGTTGTCAGTGTTATCATGGCTGGACTTGACGAGCCACTTCAGTCTGGCGGTGGAGTACCTGAGGGCTGCCTACTCCCTGTCACCTACCGTCTCCCTTGACTATTACCTCGCTCCTAGTGTCCTTGTATCGAAGTGTTGCGTCCCTGTTTCTATTCTGTTACCCATATGTTTTCTCCTGTTACTCTCCCTGTTTCCATTCTGGTACCCCTCCCGTTAACGGTCCTCCTCCTTGCCTGTTAACAGACGTTCAGTGGATTTATAGCAGTGTTCCCTGCCTGTTACCCAACGGTAGTTCCTCTGTTATCAGGACCGGTCATAAGCGAAACGTCATGAACAATTACTGGAACAAAGTGAATGTAAGTGGAGGTGAACACTGAAATTTTCATCTGCGTGTAAATCCTCGTGTTTGTGTATACTCACGACTTATAGTCACTGAGGTGTGTTTGGGTGGGTCGAAGCAGTGCTCCTGATTGCGCCTTTTGCTGTGGCATTAGACGGTCTGCTGGACTCAAGCCTCGTGGAATTCTTCTGTACCTAACTGCTCCTCTTTGTATTCTGTCTGTCAGGTATGCCTTGATCTTCACACTTAAGCACTTTCCTTTATACTCCTACCTGTTTATCCAGCTTCTGGATTAACCTCTGAAGGGTTACTGTGTTACGCATTTTTCTGTAGCTTACTCTGCCCTTCGTGTTTATATCCGTAACTAAGTCGTAGAAAACAAACGGGATTTATTAAGTATGGTTCACCTTCCATAAATCCGTGCTGGTTGTATTTGACGTGTTTTCCCTCTTTAGTTATTTCACCAACCTTCACCAGAACTTTGAGTAATATACCTGTCGGTGAAACTGGCGTCCTGACTGTCTCCTTTCCTTGCATATATCCACAACGTGAGTTTCCTCTCTTTTCCAGATGTTTGGCAGCTGCCCCTGCCTCCAATAATCCGTTAATTTTATTACTGGACCACTCAAGTGTTTCTGCTCCTTCCTTCAGTACCCATGGTGACATTTTGCCTGGTCCCAGTGCTTTGTTATGTCCATATTTTTCAAATAGTTTCTCCACTTCCTCCTTTGTTGCTTGAATAATTCCAGGGTTCTGCTGTTCGTGAACTGCTAATCCTCACTGTTGCAGTGAAAACATTCTTTATAAATCTTCAGTTACGTTCCTCACAGACTTCTTTAAACTCTCCTCACTTGATGAGAGTGAATCCTTGATGCCGGTGAGTGGACCCTTGATGCCGGTTAGTGTGTCCTCGATGTCGGGGGAGTGGGACCTTGATACCGCTGAGTAGGTCCTTGATGCCGGTAAAGTGGGTCCTTGATGCCAGTGAGTGGATCCTCGATGCCAAATGAGTGGATCCTCGATGCCGGTGAGTGGATCCTTGATGCCGATGAGTGGGTCCTTGATGCCAGTAAGTGGATCCTCGATGCTGGTGAGTAGGTCCTTGATGCCTGTGAGTGGGTCCTTGATGCCAGTAAGTGGATCATCTATGCCGGTGAGTAGGTCCTTGATGCAGGTGAGTAGCTCCTTTATGCCAGTGGATGGCTCTTCATTCAAGGAAGTAAATATCCTCCTCTTAATTGGATCAAACCTGATTACTCCCTATTCATTTACGCTGTATGACTCTAAGGGTCATACAGCTTAAAAGTTTTTCGCTGCTGTTTTTCTAGTGTTGTCAGTTGGTCTCTTGCAGTCATTTTCCTTCATGTGTCTGTATGTGTCTGTGTATGCATATGTGTGTACACTGTGTGTGTCTTACTGGGACCGTGTTATGCTCTAGGTGTCTCACCTTCAGTGTTTTAAGATGACATAGTTTGCTTAAATTCCAATGAGCTTTATCGTATCTCTTCTTAAAGCTATGTATGGATCCTGCCTATTTCTGGTTGCAGGGTCGATACATAGCTCTTGGCCCCGCCTCTTCACTGATCGCTACTATGTCCTCTCCCTGCTCCATGAGCTTTATCATACCTCGTCTTAAAACTATGTATGGTTCCTGCCTCCACTACATCCCTTGCCAAACTATTCCACTTCCCGACAACTCTGACTAAATAAATACTTCTTAACATCTCTTTGACTCATCTGAGTCTTCAACTTCCAATTGTGACCCCTTGTTTCTGTGTCCCATCTCTGGAACATCCTGTCTCTGTACACCTTGTCAATTCCTCGCAGTATTTTGTATGTCGTTATCATGTCTCCCCTAACCCTCCTGTCCTCCAGTATCGTCAGGCCTATTTTCCTTAACTTTTCTTCGTAGGACAATCCCCTTAGCTCTGGAACTAGCCTTATTGCAAACCTTTGCACTTTCTCTAATTTCTTGACGTGCTTGACCAGGTGTGGGTTCCAAACTGGTGCTGCATACTCCAGTATGGGCCTGACGTACACGGTGTACAGAGTCTTGAACGATGTGTGTGTGTGATAATAGTTATCACAAGGCTGTTACTGAACAATCAGATGAACTATTAGGCTAAAAAATTTAGTGATAACTCAATGAAGAATTTCTTTACATCCTGGAGGTGAAATGGAGTATGAAAATTATATTGTGTGTGTGTGTGTGTACTGCCTGTGTGTACTCACCTAATTGTGGTTGCAGGGGGGTCGAGACTCAGGCCTGGCCGCCTCTTCGCTGTCTGCTACTGGGTCTCTGCTCTCCCTGCTCCATGAGCTTTATCATACCTTGTCTTAAAACTGTGTATGGTTCCTGCCTCCACTATATCATTCTCTAGTCCATTCCACTTCCTGACTACTCTGTGGCTGAAGAAATGTTTCCTGACATCCCTTTGACTCATCTGAGTCTTCAGCTTCCAGTTGTGTCCCCTTGTTTCTGTGTTCCCTCTCTGAAACAACCTGTCACTATCTACCTTGTCAATTCCCCGCAGTATTTTGTATGTCGTTATCATGTCTCCTCTGACCCTTCTTTCCTCCAGTGTTGTTAGTCCTATTTCCCTCAGCCTTTCTTCATAAGACAGACCCCTGAGTTGTGGAACTAACCTTGTCGCAAACCTTTGCACTTTCTCTAGTTTCTTGACGTGCTTGACCAGGTGTGTGTGTGTGTGTGTGTGTGTATTCACCTAGTTGTGGTTTCAGGTGTGAAACGGAGATCGGAGATCACTGACTGTAAAAGGAAGAACTTGTTCTCTGACCATGGCCTCTACCTCCCGCTGGGGCACACTTGGCTGCCACAGCAGTGCATCTATTTTAAGTTTAGCTGAAGGAGACTTGAGACTCTTCCTTGCGTCGAATGACCCACACCGCTTTAGCCTTCCACGTATAATAATAATAATAATAATAATAATAATAATAATAATAATAATAATAATGTGCTCTCCTGCAGGAGCAGCTGTATGGCAGCGTGGGAAACCTCGACCAGTCCCGCGTCACCTGGAAGCCACCCAAGTACTCGCGGTACAAGAATCAACAGTACCGCAGCGAGGAGAACTTGAGTCAGAGTCCCTCTGGCAGCAGGTCGCCCGCCTGGGGCACCTCCAGGCAGCTCCTGACGAAGAAGCAGCTTTCCAGCAGCATGGGCGAGCTAAGTGCTCCCCAAAGCTCCGAGAAACTTGCTGTGCCCATCTCGCTGAAGGAACACCAGCTCCAGCAGCTGTACAGCAACACAGAGCAGCAGAGATCTAATTCCGGAGACATGCCTGTCATATCGAAGCATAAGAGACCAGAGGAGGATTTCCAATTCAGCACCGAAAGCGCGAAATATTTAGCGTTCATCTCCAGCGAAGAGGAACGTCCCTACGAGAGAAGAGAGAAGCGTCTTGCTGATGTTCACATCTCTCTCTCGAGACAGAACGAGCAAGATGGCCACTTTGGCAGCATGGAGGAACAGAACCCTAGTAGTACTGATCGTCTTGTCTCCTTCGCCAGACAGAGCTCGCAAGAACGACTGTACTTAAACGCAGAGAATACACACAGCACACGGGTAAGGGACGAACCTCTTCACGTCACGGGAGTATACAAGACCCAGGTGACGGTGAGGCAGCAGCAGCACCAGTCAACACAGCTCCAGCAGGAGCGATCACACACAAATAAGAACCACCAAACACCAGACAAGACGGATCATCACTCAGACGAGTCACCCACACAACATCAACAGGTAAGCAGATTTCATCATTATCGTTATCAAAGCCTTTAGAATACATAAAAAAGACACTTGACCCAAGTCACATTATTTAAGTCAGGTCTATGAGCCAAGTCATGTGAAGCAACCAAGTGGAAGAAGAAATTTGAAGGGAAACTATTTGGAATCCTCTGTAATGGGATGCCTGTGATGGTTGCATGAAAATTTTCTTCAGTAGTTTTACAATTATACCATGAAAATACCTGTCCTAACTGGCATCAATCTTTTCAACACTGGTGTGTGAAAACTAGTTTAAATGATAATATAAAAAAGGTTTTAGTTTTTGTTTTTTTTTACTTCATTTTTGGCTGCTCCTTCACAACTGATTCCATAAAATCTACCCAAACATTTAATTAAGTTCATCCTACATACTTATTCCCCTTTTTTAATTTTGAGTCATTTCCTTTATGGGTGAAATATTGTTTTAACCTTTCCTCTCAGTTTTTTTTTAAATAATATTTAGCTTTTATTATTTTCTTTCGTTTTAATGACACCGCTAATTTAAAAAAAATAACACGTAGTAAATTCAGCACATTAGATATATTAATACGAGGCTGTCATTGTACTACTAACATATTCTTCATCTAGGCTGCTGAGATTATTAATACGAGGCTGTCATTGTACTACTAACATATCTTCATCTAGGCTGCTGAGATTATTAATACGAGGCTGTCATTGTACTACTAACATATCTTCATCTAGGCTGCTGAGATTATTAATACGAGGCTTTCATTGTACTACTAAAATCTTCATCTAGGCTGCTGAGATTATTAATACGAGGTTTTGTCAAACTTTACTAGCTTAAGGCATATTTTCCCATCTAGGCTGCTGAGATTATCCACATTGTGAGATGTGTGTACGATGCTGAGTTTATTTAATCCCTACTTTAAGAATTAAAGTATTCTTGACTGTTGGTGAACAGGTGACCTGCAGCCTTCACCTTAAGTTAGGTACGATTTGTCAGGAAACAGGACAAGTGTTTCCTAACGCGGGTCTTAGTCATATAATGACCCGCAGCTGGACGTTTTCGTCACCTGACCAAGGCCTTCCACTGGCTTACCCCTCCACCCCTTTAAAAATTATGGCTATGATTATAACCATTTTTTATTACCTGCAGCCTTCATGACCCTCGTGTGGCCGACAGGCTTCAAACCCCATTAACTAACCCAATCTTGGTTACACCTGCAGGAGGCACTACACACAGCCCTACCTGTGTACCTGATGGTTGACTCCCCTACACCCTCACCCAGCCTGGATGCCAACGCCACCCAGGTACCTAACTCTGCGTACCTAGTTCCCACCTCAACCTCCTATATTTTAGGGTTGAACTCCAGCAGCCACTTACAGGGAAATTCTAGTGTAACAATAATTTAACTGGTCAGAGGCCGGGCCGCGCTGTTTGTAGACGAAGGATCGAGCCTCCACTCCTGTGCGTAAGCTGAATGGCCGGTACAAGTTTTAGTACTTTAGGATGTACAGTAAAGTGTGTCGCTACAGTTCTTTGTAGTCGTACTCTGTTTGTGTCCTACCAACTCTTTTTAATGAATGGTATACAATACCGACAAGATGAAATTTAGACACATGTGCAACAGCTGGGTATCTTTATTGTAGACGTTTCGCCCTCCAGTGGCTTTATCAATACAAATTCTAAGACATAACTTGAAGACAGTGAACTATATACAAAAGATAAGGTAATCAGTCCCTCCGTAAGCCATGCGTGTCGTAAGAGGCTAGGAACCCCTTCTTCTGTATACATTACTAAATGTAAAAAGAAGAAAAACTTTCGTTTTTCTTTTTAGGTCACCCGGCCTGGGTAGGAGACGGCCGGTATGTTGAAAAATAATAATAATATTATTACTATTTCCCAGGGTAGGTGTGACAGCGAGGTGCCAGTCATACACAGAGCAACGTGTGTCAGCCTTTTGGAAGACGGCTTTCTTTCCCCCGACAGTCAGGAGGAAGAGGAAGAGGAAGACGAGGAGGAGGAGGCACAGGAGTGCCTGTCTACTTCCCTGCAGGTAGGCACTGTCTTGCCCCTCCACTGTCAGACAGTGGGGTGAAATAATGAAAGTTTGATCCTCCGACCTCTCACAGCAGAGCAGGGTGTGTGTCGACCCGGCCCAGGCAGCGGGTACTGATAAATTAGTGTTGTACATCACACGCTAGATTTGCAATGTTGTTGCTGTTCCTAAACGAATGGTATATACACACCTCTCAGTGTATATACACTGAGAGGTGTGTATATACACTGAGAGGTACGTATATTTCAATGTATATGCCCTATGAGATGTATATCTCTTATTGTGGATACACCGAAAAGTCTCTCTCTCTCTCTCAACGCCAACCTTTTTCACAATTTTCCAGAATGGTTCTTCCTCAAGTGATCCGGGGGAAAGGAACTTAATAGCCCTAAGGAAGAAGGAGAAGACCTACAGAGAGGAGGAGCAGAAGGAAGAAGAAGAGAGAAGTACTATCTTGACCCTGCGGAAGGAAGTCAAGCGAATAACAAAACTGAAGGACGAAATTGAGGAAAATCTTATTAAAACTCAGGTGAGCCGCGTCTGACAGCTATTACCTGAAGACTTAGACACCTGGGCAACATCTGGGTATCTTAATTTGTAGACGTTTCGCCATCCAGTGGCTTTATCAATGCAAATTCAAGGACATGATTTGAAGACTGCAGAACTATATACAAAACAACGGGGCAGTCAGTCCCACGTAGTCTTGAAAGACTACGATCCTCTTCACCAACTACAAGGTTGAGGGACTGATTACCTCGTCTTCTGTACATAGTTCTACAGTCTTACCGTTATGTCCTTGAAATTGCATTGATAAAGCCACTGGAGGGCGAAACGTCAACAAAGATACACAAATGTTGCCCAGGTGTCTAAGTCTTGATCTAGTCGGTGTTGTATACCATTCATGTACAATAATAACCTGATTATTTTCACCATGATCGCCTTGCAGCTACCTATTTGTAGTTAGCTGTTTCCTATTACCCAATTACCTATTTGTTGTTGCCTATTTGGAGTTTATATATATATATATATATATATATATATATATATATATATATATATATATATATATATAATATATATATATATATATGCAAAAAGATCACAGTAAACAGGTGATATCAAAATATGCAAGAAAACCACTATGGAAAAATAGAAGAATTCAAGCGCTTTCGTGACTACTCACATTATCAAGGAACTTGATAATGTGAGTATCACTAGCACTGAATATTTATTTCATAGTGATTTTCTCATATATATATATATATATATATATATATATATATATATATATATATATATATATATATATATATATACATATATATATATATATATATATATATATAATATATATATATATATATATATATAATATATGTACAGATATATATTTTATGGTTAAAAAAACTTAATTTAAGGGGTCAATATATATATATATATATATATATATATATATATATATATATATATATATATATATATATATTTAATTTAATTTATATATATATAATATATATATATATATATATATATATATATATATATATATATATATATTATTAATTATATATATATATATAATATATATATATATATATATATATATATATATATATATATATATATATGTACAGATATATATTTTATGGTTAAAAAAACTTAATTTAAGGGTCAAATTTGTATAGTTAATATTTCTATTGGCACACACTGTTTCCTCATTACCAGCCATCAGTCATTCTCTTTGTGTGGATATTTTTTTGGAAAGTAGTAGTAGTAATAGTAGCAGCAGTAGTAGTAATATTACTACTTCTAATTTTGTTGCTATTACTAATATTATTGCTAGTAATAATAATAATAATATAATATTTAATTAAGAATATCACGTGTGCGTAATTTGTTAAGGAGAGTATCCCGTGCCTGCAGGCAGACCTGAAGGAGCAGGTGAAGGAGCTCACGAACAAGAAGGAGGAAGAGGAGGCGAGGTGCAAGGCGCTCACGGAGAAGGCGGAGGAGGAGTCACGGAGGTGGAAGCAGGAGAAGGTCACCAGGGAGACCATCATCATCAACCAGAAAGCTAGGATAGAGACCTTGATGGAGGAGCTAGATCAACTTCAAGGTCAACTCCCGACAGGAAAGCAAGAGGTGAGGGGAAGAAGGGGGACCAGGAGCCCAAGTCTGTATTACAATTGGACCATTTGTTTTTAATTAAGATGTTACAGAAAGTTCAGAAGTGATTCGGAATATTTTTGTTGGTACGAAAACAAATGACTTACGACTTAAGGGGAATTTACGCAAATTCATTCACTTCGGACACATTGACTGGTGACCTTTCGGTCCTTGGACCTTGATCACTTTAAGTGATCAAGGTCCAAGGACCCAAACGTCATCAATAAAGGTGTCCCAAGTGAATGCATTCCAGTCTATTTTCCTCCGTTTTATTTTAATTTGGGTCATGTGTCGTCTAGCGGCCGTACACAAAACTGAAAATGCTAAAATATTGTCATGACCCGTAGGGGAGGGAGCAGAAGCAGATTCAGGAGCTGAAGGAACAGCTGCGACAGGAGCAGCAGCTCCGTCAGCAGCAGGCAGCAGAAAAAGAGCGCGAGAATTCCTTCCTCAGGAGCCAACTACAAGAAAAAGAAAGCGCCTTGACCAAGCTTCAGGACCAGGTCAGCCATACCATTTTTTAATCATTCTTTTCCGGCCGGTTTCACTGACCGTACCTGTGATCAGAGCCGCGACTCACTAGTAACCTAAGGCTATTGGTATCAAACCACGGAACGGGAGGGGATTTGAACCCATGGCAAGTGAGTTCTAAAATTCACACCCATTCCGTAACTTGACAATCGTGTTATTACGACTACGTCAGTCACATTGGTATCAGGTTAGTTACCTAGGGACTCGTCTCAGCCATTGCTGCTCAGTGATGGAGATCTTTAAGATTTTAGTGAATAAAACTCGCAAATTAGGCATATAAAGTGTGGATTTTTGAGAGATGGACCCTTCAAGGGAGGGGATTTGGTGCTGGTGAGGGGCTCTTGGCCTAAAGAATTGGAGCTACTCTCCTCTATCTCTGGTCAAACTGTCTACCGTCCATTCCCCAGGCGTTGTATAACAACAAAAATGGAGGAACACGGCAGCAGACCTACTGGCCCAAATTAAGCACGTCTTTCTCTAAGCCAACTATTTCCATCCACCCACTTGTTCAACCTTTCCTTAGAGCTTCCCAAGAATTAGCTTCAATACCTCAGGTACCAATCAAACCCGGACTTAGAGAGGATATTTACGATGTGAATAATCGTTAATAGGCTGGTGTAACCCGTAGGCGAGGCAGCAGCAGGAGCAGCAGCAGTTGGAGAGGCAGCAACAGCAGTTAAAGAAGCATCAGCAGCAGGTGGAGGAGCAGCAACAGCAGGAGGAAGAGCATCAGCAGCAGCAGGAGGAGCATCAGAAGCTGCAGCAGCAGCTGAAGAGACAGCAACAACAGCTAAAGAAACAGCAACAGCAGGTGGAAGAGCAGCAGCAGCACCTGGAAAGGCTGCAACAGCAGCTAAAGAAACAGCAGCAGCAGAAGGCGGAGCATCAGAACCAGCAGCAGCAACTGGAGAAGCAGCTTCGGCAGGAACAGCGTCACCACCGTCAGCAACTGAACGATAAGGAGCGAGAAATCTCCTCCTTGAAAACACAACTGCAGCAGAGAGACAAAGAGCTGACCAGGAGGAGCCAAGCCCAAGTGGCACCCTCGGTGCCTCTCAGTCAGGTAAGGCATCCCTGGCACTACACGCTATCAGCGTGTCGCTATTCACACTCTGTGATAACATTCTGGTGAGAAAAAAATTATTCCCGACTGACCCACAACTTGTGATAAATGGTGTAGAAAAGCGACAAGTTGAAGACTGAGACGCTTGGACACAAGTGTCTCATTCTTCACCTTGGATAGCAAACCGAGCACCTCGTCCTGTGAGCTGTTGGTTGAGTGTGAACCGCAGTTTGTGTGGAAGTGTTTGAGTGTCGTCCGATGTGCGCAGGTCAGTGAGCAGTATGTATGTACTCGTCTAATTGTGTTTACAGAGGTCGAATCATAGCTCCCGGCCCCGCCTCTTCACTGGTCGCCACTTGGTCACTCTCTCCCTGCTCCATGAGCTTTATCATACCTCTTCTTAAAGCTATGTATGGTACCTGCCTCCACAATCTCACTTTCAAGACTATTCCACTTCCTGACAACTCTGTGACTGAAGAAATACTCTAACATCAATGTGGCTCATCTGAGTCTTCAACTTCCAATTGTGACCCCTTGTTTGTGTGTCCCATCTCTGGAACATCCTATCTCTGTCCACCTTGTCGATTCCTCTCAATATTTTATATGACGTTATCATGTTTCCCCTGTCCTCCAGTGTCGCCAGGTCGAGTTCCCTTAACCTCTCATCTTAAGACATTCCCCTTACCTTCGGAACTAGTCTCGTTGCAAACCTTTGCACTTTCTCTAGTTTCCTGACGTGCTTGGCCAGGTGTGGGTTCCAAACTGGAGCTGCATACTCCAGTATAGACCTGACGTACACGGTGTACACTGTACAGGAGCCAGAACGACTCCTTACTGAGATGTAGGAATACTGTTCTTAGGTTTGCTAGTCGCCCATATGCTGCATCAGTTATTTGGTTGATGTGCAGCTCATGAGATGTGCCTGGTGTGTGTGTTATGTGGCCCTACACAAATTAGAAATTCATAAAAAAAAATGTTTTTTTTTGCACATGACTCCGTTAAGCGGATGTTACGATCCGTAGATCAGGGCCAGGGAGCAGGTGGAGCAGCAGGTGAAGCAGCTGGAGCAGCAGGTGGAGCAGCTGGAGCAGCAGGTGAAGCAGATGCGGCAGGAGCAGCTGCTGAATCGCGAGCAGCTGGCGAAGAAGGAGTTGGAGATCTCTTCGTTGAAGACACAACTGCAGGAGGCGGCGAAAGGGGTGACCAGGTGTCAAAGGTGCCAGGCTCAGGTAGCACCATCACCTCTTCCTCAGGTGATACCCCCATCACCTCTTCCACAGTTAGTACCTCCTTCACCTCTTTCTCAGGTGAGTCACCTCATCCAGACTTCGTCCCCCTTCTGGGATCCTCTTCAGCAGACACAAAATAACTTTACGAATTTAAAGAATAATTCTGATTAAACTTAATGGATAAACTTGGTTAAACTTATTGAATAATCCTGGTTAAGCTTTGCTCAAGTTTAATTCAGGAACGCATTTTTTTGGTCAGTGCTAAGTTCAGCTGAGGTCAGTGTTTCTCAGGTCAGCTGAAGTCAGTATGTATTAATATTGGTAGAATTACAGACAATATGTTAAGCTCCTGGAGAGCGAAACGTTGCCACAATAAAAGTGTCTCATTAGTTGCATTTGTGTCCTTTTACTTAACATGAAGTCAGTATCACTCTGAACTCAAGTGTTGTCTACAGGTCTTGCATGTTGTCTCGTAGTTCTGCACTGGAGAGCTGATAAGCACTGGAAAAAACATACACAAGCATTGTTTTACTTATCAGTTTTAATCCACAGACGAGGGTGCAGGAGCAGGTGGAACAGCTGGAGGAGCAGCTGTGGGAGGAACAGCGGCGACAGGAATTGCTGAAACAAGAGAAGCTGCTGCAAGAACAGCTGCGAAAGGAGCAGCTGCAGAAGGAGAAGTTTCGGCAAGAGCAAAAGCTGCGGCAGGAACAACTACAACAGGAGCACCTTCGCCAGGAGCAATTACGCAAGGAGCAGCTGCGGCAAGAACAGCAACGCCTGGAGCAGTTGCGCAAGGAACAGCTGCGACAGGAGCAACTGCGGCAGGAACAAGTGCGGCAGGAAAACCTGCAGCAGGAACCCAAGCACCAACTTCGTCAGCAGCTGGCCAAGACGCAGCAGACCATCTCCACGACGACACAGGTGCCTCGGAGAGACACGGAGTTGACCAGGTGCCAATCTCACGTGGCACCTCCGGTTCCGCTTCTCCAGGTAAAGTATACTCCAGGTTACGTATCCTCCAGGTAAGGAATTCCCCAGGAAAGGTATCCTTCAGTTGACTTATCCTCGAGGAGAGGCATCCTTCAATTAAAATATCCTTCAGTTAAAGTATCTTCCAGGTAAAGCATCCTCCAGTTAAGGGATCCCACAGGTCAAGGATCCTCTTCAGAATACCCACACGAAACTAATTTATGGGTTCCAATCATATTCTTTGTACTTTCTGGAGGATCACATTTAAAAACTCAAGAAAACGTCGCCACTTTCAACCTAGGTAACTGGGTTGATCCTAGTGAAGAGGTTTGAATTATAAAAGAAAATTTTGCAGTTACTCTCTTACTCCTTGGGTGATGGAAAAACAGAGGCAGTATAATATGATCGTTTATTAACTACGTTTCGCCCACAGAAACAGATCTACCTGGGTAAAGAGTATGTGAATGTATATAGGGTGGAGTCAGGTGGAGAATGCTGGGTAGGTTGGATTTGAGACGGACCTGCAAGGGACGGGCAGGTATATATACCCATGTACTCTTTACCCAGGTAGATCTGTTTGTGACTTAATAAAGTCCACTGTGTGGGCGAAACGTAGTCAATAAATGATCACATTATACTGTATTTGTGTTTATTTTTCCAGCGTATAGGTATTTTATATTTTTTATCTCCTTGGGTGATACTGGTTGCTTCCCATTTTCTCAGGATCTTTACGACCTATGCATATTTAGCTCTTCCCCATTATTATAAAAATAACAATACTCTCAGTTGAACGTTCCCGACTCCTGGTGTTTCCCTAATTTACTTGTATAAGAACATAAGAAAGGAGGAACGCTGCAGCAGGCCTAGTGGCCCATGCTAGGCAAATCTTTCTCAAACCCACTAACAAAAATAGTTGCCCGACCCATTTTCAATGCTACCCAAAGAACAAACTTTGATCACTTGGCATTTTCAGTCTAAACAGGTTATTGTTGTGATCTCTGTTCATTTAGAAGGGTGGTGTTCAGGTGGTTATACCCAGCATTGGTTAGGGAGGGGTTAAGCCCGGTATAGATTAGTATTGGTAGTGCTCAATTTGTCTCACAGGGTGTGAGATTTCTGGGAAATTTTCGCTCCGTGTAGAGCTGTCAGGTCTACAAAACTCTACACAGAGCGAAACGTTGTCCCAATAAAGGGTTGTTCAGGAAAGTGTGTCTTTTCCTCATTCTTGTCTGCAATAACACTCTTTGTATCCCACTCTATAACTACTATATAGAGTGGGAACAAATGCTAGTTATGTTACCCTGTCATAGTAATTCACACGGAGTTACATCGTGTAATGCGAGACTTTAGTAAGGTGATGAGGATATCGTCAAGTATTCCACTCTGACTTCAGCAGTTACGGCAGCTTCAAGGGTTACCCTCCAGCAGAGCTGCAGTTATTATCACTTGGGGATAACCACCTCTCATCATGATCTGTCCAAACACACACACACACACACACACACACACACACACACACACACACACACACACACACACACACACACAGGCGTCAGTCACAGCAGTCACGCGCGTTTTGAGCTCCGCTAATTTGGGTGGTATTGGGTGGTCCAAGGGGGAATCCGAGTGCAACAAACAGGCGTGGGCACAGGCTAAAGTGTCATACTCATTTAAAACCAAAAAGCAGGGAAATACGAGTGATCGCAGAGGGAAAACACATAGGAAATAGTGAAAGTGCGGTGAGGGGAACCGGTGATAGGCCTAACAGCGGTTGCCACACAGCAGCAAGTGGGGAATATATCGTAGTGAGATATAACACAGGGGAGCATATCTACTGGAGGTACCCAAGTAAGGGAGACAAGTGCAAGGCAAGCAGTGAGCAGTACGGTGACTGCATTAAGTGAGCCCAATAGAAAAGAAACGAAGAGGTACAATACCCAGCAGGTGCCACACCAGGAGAGTATCAACAATCTGACGACCCAGAAGACATCTGATGTAATGTACAAAAATCCTAGTTGTGGTTTGCAGGTTTTGCAGGTTCCTGGCCTGAGTTGCTGAAGTGTGGGAAAAATCCCTGCTCGGAGGAGCTGTAAACATAAGAATTTCATAGGTAGAAAGATAAGTTAGGGCCAGGGCTACCAACCAAATGTACACATGTGTATGCACGCACACACACATACCTTGAAGTAGTCAGGACACAGAAGTAGTATTCCATAC